>JAJIBD010009835.1:0-35014 GCA_021461705.1 Cryptotis parvus
GCGGGTTTTTGAAACTCTAGAATAATTTGACTATTTAATTCTATTATGAGACCAACTTTACCATTCTTCCCCTTACTCTATAGAAGATAAATTTCTGGGTATCCAACCACTTTATCCCTGGTAGGTGAGCAAATCTTAATAGTCTTGCCCTACCAAAAATGGGGATAGGGGCAATGGTAATAGAGAAAGGAATAGAGAAAGAGTAGGTTATAGAGAGAAGGGAGAATGACAAAAAAAAGCTAAGAAAATGAGGGAGATAAACAGATACCAAGGAAAAAAGGGTGATGGGCAGTGGATGAAAGAATCTAGTCTCTTTTTCATCTACCAGCCAGAGGTGGAGTAAGGGTTTCCCTACCAAGATCCTGTGTTGTTTCCCTGTTCTCTAGAATCCAAGTTCTTTTCTGGAAAACCACTGGCTTCCATGTAATTTAACTTACAGATTTGGATTCAATTATGTCCTTTTTAAAGCAAAATGGTTTTCTGTATTAATAAGCATAAAATAAATAGAAAATAATAAGCTATCATTATCTGACTCGTAAGACATTTGTCGTGAAGATATGATACAATCTCTTTGTGAGAAAGTATTTATGGAAGTCATAGAAATTCATTTAAATTTCTAAGAAATCATATATAAAAATCTGATTCTGGAAAGTCAGATATTATTAAAGTTTAGGTATTTACTCAAGAAATAAGCCATCCAGCATGTTTTTCATCAATAGCAGAAATTCAGTCAACATGTTAGAAAACTTTCTTCTGCTTCAGACATAAGGGATCCAAAACTATGTCAATCTGGAAGTCAGATATTACTTAAACACTCCATTTTGTTCCCAATTTCAGTCCCAAAAATGGGCAGACTTTCCTTTTCCTAGGACTTCTCTAAACTTTCCCTTGCGTTCTCTCCTTTTTGCCCCAGAGCTGCAATATGGGTGAAACAGAAATACCCTGGATTTTATTAGACAGTTGATTTTTAATTCATCAGGCCCCTGGGTGCACTTACACTGATACTAGGCAGAATGAAGGGCTCACTTGTGGAAAGAGTACTGAGAACTCCTGGCATACTTACCTGGGAAAAGCTCCTATTGAGTTGATACTGCCTTCTTGGTTTTATTTTATTTATTTATTTATTTATTTATTTATTTATTTATTTATTTATTTATTTATGTTTGCTTTTTTGGGTCACACCGGCAATGCTCAGTGCTCAGGGGTTTCTCCTGGCTCTGCACTCAGGAATTACCCCGGTGGTGCTCAGGGGACCATATGGGATGCCGGGGATCGAACCCAGGCCCACACAGGCCGGCCACGTGCAAGGCAAACGCCCTACCCGCTGGGCTATCGCTCCGGCCCACCTTCTTGATTTTAGAACAAGAGACTTGTACCTTTTTTTTAATGTGTTCCCTCTTTAAATCAACCTCATTCTCCAAAATTCAAATACCACTCCAGCCCAAGGGTACCAATTTAATTAAAATTCTTCATATCTAAAATGCTGCCTTTTACCCAATACAAAGCACATTTACACGGTTATTGTATACTTTCAAATAAGGAATATTTAACACTTAAAAACTATTTCTAATTAGTGTAAAGACAGGAGTTGGTGATAACAGTATAATTTTAGTTTCATACTTTTCTTCGGCTTAAAAGGCTGGCTGGTAATTTTAACAAGAAGTGACTCTCCTGGGAAAGAATGAAAGTTTCCTGTTGCTAAGGAGACCACATGCAAATCTCAGATGGCAGAAGCAATTAGAAACAGTCAGTACTTCACAAGCAAGAACTTTGAAAATTTTAAGGATTACATCCTGCAAAGCTGGTTTTTGATACAAACTTTACTGAAACCCACAAAAATATTCAGGCCCTCTACAGCATACTTCTAAGTAAAAATGTGAGAAAAACAAGAAATGAAAGAAATGAGAAAAAGTCTAACATCCATTTCCTAAAATCTTGGACCAAAAATAAGGCTTTTATCTCTGCCTTGCAGGAACAACAAAACCTAAAAAGAGGTTGATTATAATTGTGTGTTAAAATTAATGATGTGTTGAAGTTTTGAAGGAATTCCAAGATTCTGAATAATTAGATGCCTTTAAAATAAGAGTGAGAATTTGCTGCACTTGGTTGCACATCTCAAATGATCACAGTGGGTTTGATAAACTTAGTTTTAATACAGTTTCCCAATCTAGACCATATATACATCAATAGTTCTCAGCCCCTAAATAGAAAATACCACATTCAGGCAATTTACATCATTTAGTGAATGACAAATAGGTTTTTGTAAAGGGTAAGTCATTTGCACACTTATTTTCTCACATCTTTTCTCTGGAATGGAAAATATTCTAAAATGATTGGTGCCAGAATGTGATTAAGAATAACTGAATCCATATAGAACGTACCCAGTCAGCCAGAGCAATGTTGCCCCCAAAGAATAAAAATTGGCTCTTTGAAACACAAAAAGCATTCTCTGGAGAGATGAGGGACACAATATGTAAGTTTACATATGACAATGGTTTGTAACTCTGCAAAGCTCAGCTTTATCCAACAATATTTCATTTCTTAGTGTTTATTTTTTCTGAGAGATGTTAAATTTTTAGTTTAAATTTTCTCTTTATGAAGCTAGCATAGAAACAACCACTAGAGAATGCTAATCCATAAAGAACAAAGTAATTCATTTACATACATTACAAATAGTTAAACATAAATTGTTACAAATAATCTTCATTTTAAATTCTGCATCAATAAGAAGTGCCTAGATAGAGAACTTTTCCTGATTTTTCTTCTCTTCCAGTAAATTTTGCTAATCATCTTTTTCTTTTCATGTTCCTTCCTTGATCAACTGCAATAATATCACTGCTACTTATAGCAGAGAACTTGTTAATGGCAGGAAAAATCTCAATTACTACTTATGAAACTATTTTAAGTTCTCATTTATATAAAATTAAGTTTACAGAAAGACATTTTAATTTTGTGCATCTCTGAGTGTTCTCTCTGGCCCCACTCTACTTACCACTTCCTTTTTAAATATTCAGTATGATTTGGGCTTAGTAGGATTATTTTAGTCGTAAGTCATCTCACTAAATGGTTTATAATTTTGTACTATTTTATTTAGCTGCTGTAACGTTGAATATTATTATCAATAGTTTCATTCATACATATTTCCAACACAATTCCCACCACCAGGTAATCACAACCCTTCAATGTTCCAAAGGTCCTTCATATCCACCCTTTACCCCCACAGTAAACTCAGTTCAATGGACTGGTTCCTTTGGCCATTAAATGTTCCTTTATTATATATATTAACATCCCACACACAAGAGAGATCACTCTGTGCCTGTTCTTTCCTTCTGATTCACAACAGTCAGTTTTATATCCTCTATTTTCATCCACAAAATGACAAATTTCATGATTTCATTCTTTGTTACTGCTGCATAGTTCTCTATTGTGAAAATAAACCACAACTTCTCTATTCATTCATCTGTTGTTGCATGTTTGGATTGCTTCCATTATCTTAGCTATAGTACTAAAATAAAAGCGCAATGAAGATAGGTGTCCATATTTTTCTCTCAACTGAATCATTTTGCGTTACACGCTGCTGACCCAGGTTCAATCTCTAGCACCATAGATGATCCATCAAGTGCAACTAGCCAGTGTCGGTGGCTTGTTGATCACCATAGATGATCCCTCAACACAGAACCATGAGCTGAGTAAGCCCTTAACACAGGCAAGTGTTATTCCAAAACAAAAACAAATTAAATTAATGGTTTTGTCCTTGGGGAGGAGATGCTGAGAAGTGACACTACTGGTCTGATGGGAATCTTATACTTGCACTTTGACAAAATCTCCTTGTTTTCCATAGTGGCTGAACCAAACAACATTCCTACCAACAACAGTGTATCAGGGCTCCTTTCTCACCACAACCCTCCCAACAGTGACTGTTTCCATGCACTGGCATGAGATGATATTTCAATATTGTTTTGATTTACTTTTCCCTAACCAAGCGTGATAATGAGTGCTTTTTCATATGGCTATTGCCCATCTGTGTGTCTACTCTGGGAAAGTATCTGTTCATCATCTTGCCCATTTTTAATGGGATCATGGAGATTTTCTTGGTGATTTTCGAGTGCTTTATGTATCTTGGATATTAGCCCAGGATATGGTGTATGTGTGCAAATATCTTCTTCCATTCATTGAGGTTTATAGGGAGTACAAGATGCCGCTCTGTCTCACGTTCACTGATTTAAAGAAAGCCTTTGATTCTGTGGAGACTGAAGCAGTCATCGAAGCCCTAGCCAAACAGGGCATTCAAACCCAATACATCAAGATCCTTCATGAGCTGTATTACGGTTTCACCACCAGGATCTCACCATTCTACAAAGAACTGATCATTGATGTCAAAAGGGGGTTCGACAGGGTGATACCATTTCACCAAAACTCTTCAGTGCCATCTTCGAGAACATCATGCGACAATTAGAATGGGAAGGAATGGGAGTGAAGATAGATGGTTGGCAACTACACCACCTCTGCTTTGCCGATGACATCGTTCTAATAGCACCAAACATTAGCCAAGCGGCACAAATGCTGGCTGACTTTGACCGGAGAATGTGGAAAAATAGGTCTACAGCTGAATCTAAACAAAACAATATTCATGAAAAATGAACTAGTTCCAGAGGCCCCATTCACTCTCAATGGAACAAACATCTCTGAATGCAGCAGTTATGTCTACCGAGGTCAAGAAGTCAACATGATGAACGACCTAAAACCTGAGCTGCACAGGAGGAAGAGAGAGGCATGAAATGCCTTCAAAGGCATCGAAGAAATAGCGGAAAAGACAAAGAACCTCCGGCTCCGGGCACATCTCTTCAACTCCACCATTCTCCCTGCATTAACATACACCTCAGAGACCTGGGCCCTATGAAAGGAGGATAAGAATGCTATTCGGGTCTCCCAGAGAGGAATCGAAAGAGCTATGCTTGGAATATCACGCCTCACTCAAGTGGGAGAAGGAATCTGGAGCTCGTCGCCTATTCCAGAATCAGGAATGCTGTCTCGTTTGCCAAGGCATCGAAAATCAGATGGGCTGGACATGTAATGCGAATTGGAGATGACCGCTGGACTAGAGCTGTTACCAACTGGATCCCACGGGATGTCAAAAGATCACGTGGCCGCCCACCTACAAGATGGTCAGACTTCCTTGTCAAGACCCTGAAGGAACAGTTTGAGGCTCTTCATATTCCTGAATCAACCAGATGCTGTTGGGCTACATTGGCACATGATAGGGTCCAATGGAAATGTTACTGGCACCCGCTCGAGCAAATCGATGAATAACGGGATTCAAGTGATCAAGTGATTCAGTAATGCCATTTTAATATAGCTTCTGTATCTTTTGCTGTGCAGAAGCTTTTAAATTTGATTGATCTCATTTGTTTATTTTTGTTTCTGTTATCTTTGCTCTGTGGTCAGCTCATTGAAGACACCTCTGAGGTGGAGAGTTCCTGGAGAGTTCTACCAATGTTTGTTCAATGTATCTAATGGATTCTGTTCTAATCTCAAGGTCTTTAATCCACATTGAATTTAGTAAATGGTGGGAAGCAAGGTTTTAATTTTCTTTTTTTACAGTTTTCCATTTTATTTTTTTTTTATTTCAGGTATTTTCCACACTAATCATTTTTCTTTTTTTTAAGTATTTTATTATACCACTGTGAGACATACAAATAGAAAGATATACAATTAAAAAGTTCATATTTGGGTTTTGGTCATACAGTGTTCCAGCACCCGTCCCTCCACCAGTGCCCATCTCCCACCACCAACGTCCCCGGTTCCCTCCCCCTTCCCCAGCCCTGCTCCATGGCAGGTTCTTTATTTCTTTCCCTTTCTCTCTCTTTCTCTTTTCCTTCCCTTCCAGACTATGGATTACAGAACATACATTAAAGGGTTGTCATGTGTATCTTTTTGCCTGTATTTAATGCTCAGTTCTAGGTTGGCATTAGTACCCTCAACAATTATTAGCACCCTGTTCCATTTTCTGTCTTACCTAACCTCTGACTCCCACTTTTGTGATAATTTCCACCTTTGACAAGACCTCCTGATATATGTTTCACTTGACCTTGGATATTGGTATCATAATATGTACATATATATTTAAACTCTATGTATATTGGCCATACTTGGCTCATTGACACTAAATTTCATAAATAGCACACAGCTTTATTATCTATAATCATAGCTCTTCTATAAATTTTATTTATAAACGTTATCTCTCATATGTGGATATAAAGAATTATCTCTAATATGTGGAATATAAAGAAGCATAGTAGGGGAATAACTAATGTCCAAAGACAGTAGAAACAAACAACTTGAGAACTGGTCTTCAGCAGTAAGCTTACCACTGGGAGGGTAAGAATACAAGAGGAAAGGAAAACACTGAAGTGATAGCATGATATCCTATTAGTAGCAGTATTGTAAACAACAGAACCTAAAGAAAAGTGAGGGTTCCTGCCACAGAGGTAAACAGGGGATTGGGAAGAAAATTGATGACATTGGTAGATAGAAGTAGGCATTGGGAAGTGATTGGTGTTGATTGGGTCTTGGAGCGTTATATGTCTTAAACTCAATCGTGGATAACTCTAATTTACAGTGATTCAATAAAAAATAAGTAAAATAGAACATAATGAACAGAGTAAAATTGAGGGAGAAGGAAAATGTTTATTTCCTTTATATTTTAGAACTTACTAATTCAGGTAAATGGCCTCTAACCAGTACTATAATGATGAGTTTTTTAGTTGTTCTTAAATAATACATAGATTTCAAATAAAATATATGAACATGTTATTTATTAGAAATAAAGTGATGCTACTTGATATTTACAAAATCCATGTTATGAACTCATATTGAAATCATTCCATTCTACTTCAAAATATGATGAATTACTTACCATGAGTTTTATGAATTATATATTCATTAACTCCTCAAATTGTAAATGTACCAATATAAAGTTTAATTCTTCCTCTAAAGTAGTTAAATACATCTTCAAACTTGTTATTAATCACAGTGACAGTATATTTGAACAAAATACTAAAGTATGAATTACCTTGACTTTTATCCCTGAGAGAAGATCAAAGAGAAGTCAGTATAGACAGACCATGCATAATAGATTTTCTCAAGTTGCAATCCCATCTCACTTTACTCAATTCCTTTCTTTAGTTTGTATATGAATGTTTAGGAAAAATATTTTATTGGTTACATAGGGTTTATCTACTTCCTTTTCTAAAAAAAATTTAAGGAAAAAAACATGCCATAAAGCACACATAGGTCAATAGCCAGATTTTTTTTTTGGCTTTTTTTGGGTCACACCCGGCAATGCTCAATGGTTACTCCTGACTCTGCACTCAGGAATTACTACTGGCAGTGCTGGGGGACCATATGGGATGCCGGGGGATCGAACTCAGGCCGGCAGTGTGCAAGGCAAGCGCCCTACCTGCTGGGCTATCGCTCTGGCCCCAATAGCCAGATTTTTAACTTGCTGTAATCCAAATAACAAAAAGCACTGTGGTGGGTCTTGATATCTTGAGACAGTGAATGCTTCTCTAGAAATAACAAGTTACTGCACACTTAGCAGTTCCTATTGTTCAATAACTGTCGTAGTCATACTCTTCAGAAAATTCTTCTTAACTGCCTTAATCCTAATATGTTTCTTCTGCCTGAATTTTTTCTATATCTTCTTTCACAAAATTTGAGCCTTTTAACTATCTTCTTAAGAAACACCTAAACTAGTTGCTAAATGCCAATTTCCAGGTTTCACTGTAGTGTGACTAATCAAATCTTTCTTGAAACATGGCCATCTGAATATTTAACAAACATTATTAAATTACTGTTCACACTAATGTTTTTTAAAACTATTTTAATAATTTTATTGATATTTTATTAACTTAAGTTCTATGGTTCTATTAAATCTTTTGAATATTTTTGCCCTCAAGAACATTTTACACACAGATACTAAATGTGCAATTTAAACAAATATGAATTTATATATGTACGCTATACTCTAATAAGGAAATGAGACATTTCCAAGGCCACTAAAAAATATCCCTGATATCTTTACCTGTAAATCATTCATCCCCAGAGAATTGTTCTTGTTATTTTTTAAAATCATTCTATGTCTTATATTAGTGCTTGTAGCACCTGAGTATGTTTCTCCCATTGACACCTAAGAAAAAAATTACTCTCAATTTTTTAAAATTTTAAAATATTAAAACACTGTGATTGACAAATTTCCTCGTAGTACAGTTATCACCAGTATTCATTATTCAACACCATTTCCACCACCAATGTGGCCCTACCACCACCAAAGGCCACAACCCACCACCCACTCCCCATTCCCACATCGTCCCCAGCAGTTTGTTGCAACTACATTGATCATTATATGTATATATGGGCAAGGTCCTGGGAAAGACCTGACCCTAAACTTGTTTGTTGCCCCCGAGTGTAGGAGGCGGGTGACTGTGTGTCTAGGCCCTCTCGTCTCTGGCATTACTGATGGTGGAGGCTGCGGGCTCGTAGCCACGTCCACTGGGTCATTGGAGGTGGCGGAGGAAATGGGAGAGCCTCAATTCCCGCTCCAAGCATAGTCACAGCAACCCATGTGTCTGCTGACCCCAGGAGCTTTGCTGAAGCTGACCAAGGAGCGAGCCAGTTTCCCCTCGTTGCTCCGCCAGGCCGCTCAGCTTAGGCAGGAGCCAGCGCGGTTGTGCAACTCCTCTCAATTTTCAAGCCCATGTTTCTGATTTTTCCCTGGTAACTAGGAAAAGCTATTTCTATTCAAAATCAAAATCTAATTAAGTAAGTCTTTTTTAGCAGCTGTGGTGAATTTGGGTGCAAATTGAGTGTGATTATACTGCTTTTCAAATACTCTACCCCACCTGTTTCTTAACCACTTACAGTTGAAAAATTCTGTAATTATTAATTAAGATTTATTATATCAAGGTAAAAAGGCATTTATGTAACATTCCCAAGCTCCAATCAATAGTGTTAATGTGTTTCTGAAGACTAACATTATAATAATCTAGGCTAACCATACAAATGTTGATGTAAATGTTGATGTAACTTTATGTTTGCTATAACTCTGAACCATGGGACATGGATATATAATTTTCCTTAAAATTTCTCAGTACAATTGAAAGAAGAGAGTTCATTTGTATATTTGCTGATAACAATAAAGTTGGAATATATGATAAAATTTTAAGTAAACTTCATATTTTTTATTAATCCACTGATCAAAGTACATACTAGAACATATTTAGAAAGAGTAATTTCATTCAGTAAAAGCAAAATGAAAACAAAAGCAGATCACTCATGGTGAGTATAGGTAATTCACAAGGTTGTCTTTGTAGACTTATTATTCATCACTGTATTGCTTGTCTTCCTGTTGTTCATCGATTTGCTCAAGCTGGTGCCAGTAACATTCTCAAGCACTACTCATTACTTGGTAATGAGATCCATTATTATTACTGTTTTTAGACATATCAAATGCACCACAGGTAGCTTGCCAGACTCTGCCATGTTATTATTCATAAAAATAATTAAATAGATTGACTTTCTCAATCACATTTTTCATGTGAAATTACTCTATTACCAACAGCTTGATAACTAAAGTGAAACTTAAGAGATAGTAAAGCAGGTAGGATCGATCCTTAACTTGCATGTGAATGACCAGGGTTTGGTCCCTGGCACCCCACATGGTTCTCCCAGCACCGGTGTGGTCCTCTAAGCCCCACTAGATTGATCCAGGTACACAAAAGTAAGCTTTAAGCAACAGCTCAAGAGGGAACCAGTAACATCTCCATATGACCTGTCTCATGCAAGTAGAGCCCAAGGGTACATGCTTGCTCCAGGAACATAAAGAGCCTCAAACCATTCCATCAGGTCATGGGAATGAGGTCTATAATTGTTACTGGTATCTGGCATATCAAATACTACACGGGTAGCTTGCCAGGCTCTGCCGTGCGGGTAGCATAATAATAATAATAATAATAATAATAATAATAATAATAATAATAATAACAACATGATCCCAAATGAGGCAGGACGCCATTTCAGAAGCTAGCCCTGTTGCTGGAGAGATACTAGCTCAACAGGCTGAGCATAGGCGACAAGCAACAGCAGAAAAAGAAAAAGTGAACAGAAACACACACATTTTCCCACTGCTATTTACATTTGTTAGGGGTTCCTTAATTCCTTTAGATTATAACAAGAGTGAAAAGATTGCAATAGTTTACCTGCCTACCTGCTCAAACCTCTATCTTGCCTCTCCTAAACCTCAGCTTATATTCTATGTGAAACCCTTTCACTTGCCCAAATGTACCACAATTGCCACACTTTGGTAGGTTTCCACAGGTAGTTTCAACTGCCCAGAACACCTTTTCTGGACTTCTACTGGACGTCTACCCCTCTGAAGATTCTGTTTTCACTTCCCCTAGAAACTTCTCTTAACTCTGTTTGAAGAAAGTTTCTCTGCTTTGTACCACCATAACTATCTTCTTTCATTACAGTTTTTAAATTTAGCTGAGTTAATTTAGTTTGAGATACAGTTTGTTATTCATAGATATTTAATTATTTTTAATCAGCATTCAAAGATGTTGTTTAAACAGAAAAAAAAATAAGTTGACATAACAATATTCAGTTGAAATGCTCCAAGACTGTAAGGTTTAGTGGTGATATTTTTCTTCAAATAAAAATAAAGAAGAAATATTACTAATCACTTAATTCAAATCAATGACTATAGATATGAAAATAAAGATAAGAGAATAATTGAATTATTGTGACTATTTCAGTTGAAATGGATGTGTCAATAATATACAAACATTGACAAAGGGAAATTTTTTAAAAGGTCACATAATACTAATTACATGTTGAAGGTGTTACAACTAACATAATAAAATCAGGAATTGAGCTCTGGATCTGAACTTTTACCAATTTGCTGTAGTGCCACAGAAAGCCAATGATAAAAGTGTTCAAAAATATTGGAGGTAGATTGGGGTTTTGCCTATAAGTCAACAATTTTTTAAAAGAGAGAATAACAAAATGATAACTCAAAAAATTAAGACCTCAGATCATACTTTATATCTTAACTGTCTTCTCCTAAGGATTTAAAAATACTTAAGAGTTAATAAGAAGAAGAACATTTGCATTGTGATTATTGATTATGAAAGCAATAGAATTTTTGCTATGGGAAATGCTAAATGCAAATATTTTAAATTTTCAGATCAAGTCATCCAATAATCATTACTTATTCCCAATAGTTCAATTAATATGAATATACAAAAGGACCCTGATGTGTGATTTATTGTATGACATTCCAATTACACTAAATAATTGATATAAAAAACTCAAGTAGATTTATATTGTAATAGACATATTAATTTCTTAGGCTGATTCATAATTTGCTAACGTGAAATTTTTCACATTTCTTATTTTGGAATAGTTTTCTTTTCAGGAAAAAATATTGCAGTTCCTGCACATATTTTACCTAATTTTCTCATTGTTAACACTTTCATATCAATAAACATGCAGTTTATATATAGCACTTTTGTCAAAACTCAAACAATTACGATTGCTAGCACATAACTATTCTCTAAACTTCAGATTTTATTCAAGTTTTACTAGTTTTTACCTTTCTCATCTGTTTTATTCCCTGATTTCTTTCAGGTAATGCATCTCATTTAGTTACCTCTCTCCATTCTGCTGTGACCTTGAATGATTTA
This sequence comes from Cryptotis parvus, assembly GCA_021461705.1. NCBI lineage: Eukaryota > Metazoa > Chordata > Mammalia > Eulipotyphla > Soricidae > Cryptotis > Cryptotis parvus. The sequence continues at coordinate 11,742 of JAJIBD010009835.1, forward strand.
TCAGCCTTAGTCTTTTCTCATGAACTTGACAGCTTATAAGCACAGGCATGTAAGATGTAAAATCTTCCCCAGCTAAATTTATCTACTGCTTTTACATGAGCAAGTTAGAGCAAAATGGTATTTTGAAGCTAAGTAGGACTTGCTTAAGAGTTCCTATTTTTAGGACCCATTTTCTTTGAATGCGCAAAGAGCCTGTGAAAAGCCTTTTGGAGAGATGATAGGACAAGTAAAGCAAGCACCTTACCTGTCCTTTCATCGAATGCAGTTGTTCGGGTTTTGATTTCTGCATCACATATGGTCCCCTGAGCACTGCCAAGAATGATCCCTAAGTGTTGATCCAGGAATATGTAAGTTCGCACATGAGAATTTACATGTGTGGATAAAAAAAAAAAAAACCTTCTTGATTTATAATTCCTAAAATCAGACTCCAAACAAGACTCAGCAAGATTAAATTGCATACTGCCACTTTTCGGCATAAGCGCAGATGTTAAAGATCTTACTAAGATGTCCCTTCCAAGTTATAGTAGCTTTAAAAATGTGAGATGCTCTGATAGCCAAATGGAATAAAACTGGAAGGAAATTCAAGTATCCCTCAAGCTTTCGCTAAATACTAGTGTTGCCTTTTGTCTGAGGAGTCAGCGTAATTTGGAGTCCTGGACATACTACCATTTCCTGGAGGGGTCAAGGTAGGCTGAATAGGCGAAAATTTTGGGTCCACAAGTGTCTGTTGTATGTCAAGAGGAGTTAAAAAGTGTTAGACAGACTCAGCTTCGTCTACTTAATTTGTTTTATTTTTTAGCCATTGAAGGTACTAACTGAAATAGCTCCACGGAAAGAGAGAAAGGAGATACAGAACCCACCATGGAGGTGGGCTGGGGGATGGGGGAAGGAGGTGGGGACATTGGTGATGGGAGATGTGCACGGGTGGAGGGATGGGTGTTGAAACACTGTAGAACCAAAACTCAAGCATGGGCATCTTGTAACTGTACATCTAAAGGTGGTGTATCACTGTCGCTGTCTTCCCGTTCATCATCGATTTGCTCGAGCGGGCCCCAGTAACATCTCCATATGTCCTGTCTCATGCTAGTAGAGCCCAAGGGCATCTGCTTGCTCCAGGAACAAAAAGAGCGTCAATCCATTCCAGAATGAGGTCTATAATTGTTACTGGTATTTGGCATATCAAATACAACACGGACGGGTAGCTTGCCAGGCTCTGCCGTGCAGGTAGCATATTCTTGTAGTCATCTCTAAGTCCAGCATTTATTGATGAAAGGCCGCGCAGCTGCAAGTGGCCGCGTGAACCGGGCTGTGATAGGCTGGTCTGCTGGGTGGAGTTCTGACGAGAGAGAAGTCCGGATGTGGAAAATGGAGGCCCTCATGGAGTGGGGGGGGTCGTCTGGCTTGTTGCAAGGCTCTGCTGGGGTGGTGGGCCAGGGCTAGAACCCACCATCCCTCCTGGGTGCCTCGTGAGCGGCTGGGCACAGGGAGAGCAAGTAGCAGCTCTGCCCCCATGTCTGTGAGTCTCTGGCCCGGCATACCTAAGCCGATTTAAAAAAAGACTGCTGCAGGGTGGAACTCAATGAGCCGGGCTGTGATAGGCTGGTCTGCTGGGTGGAGTTCTGATGAGAGAGAAGTCTGGATGTGGAAAATGGAGGCCCTCATGGAGTGGGGGGTCGTCTAAGCACTCTTTGGTTTAAGTTCTCCTCCCAGCTTCAGGAAAAGTTCATCATCAACTTGGTGACACCTCCAGAGGCCCACCCAGGGCGCCAGATGTCGGGAACGCCGCTGGGTTCCCCGACAGTGTCAGGACTGAGATTTTCTTCTATCTCCAAAGACTCCGGGAGAACAGATGAAAACTCACGAGTCCGGTGCAGTTCCAAAAAGGCTTTTAATAGTACTTTAGCTCTGGTCCAAACCATACAAAAGAGCCTAAGTCTCCCACCAAAGAGAGAGGATCTCACCCGAGCTGAGTCCCTACCCAGAAGGATCTCACCCGAGGATCTCACCCAAGCTGAGTCCCTCAAAGGCTCCTTCAGAAGGACGCAAAAGGCCAAAGAGCAAAAAGCAAAAGGTCAAAAGCCAAAAGCTAAGAGGCCCAAAGCCAAAAGGTAAAAGGTGGTGTAATAAAATAATAAAAACCTTAAAAAAAATAATAAAAAATAAAGTAGTTCCACAATGCCAACAGCATTAAATTAAAAGTCACTGAGATGCCAGGATATTTCCCATATTTCCTGGCTTCTTTACCATTTATACACACTTCCATTGCTCTGAGTGGTTTTATAATAGTGAAAAAATGGAAAGCAACTTACATTTAAAGATAAAAACTACCTTTAAATGCCATAAAGAATTATAATTTAAAAAGTTGTTCAAAATCATTTTAGCAGTAATACTTTGGCAAATTACTTGTGATCCCATGGTCAGTTAAGGAGCAGGATTTGACCTTTATGTTTGTAGTTAGGCATAGTTAGGCATTTGTAGTTAGGCATTTGTGGTTAGGATTTGACCTTTATGTTTGTAGTTAGGCATAGAGAGATAGTGCAGCAGGTGGGGTAACTGCATTGGACATGGTTGACCTGAGTTAATCCTCAGTACCTCATAATGATCTCCGAAGACCCACCAGGAATGATTCCTAAGCACTGCTGAATATGGCCCCAAAAACAAAACCAATTTTTTTAAATTCTTTACGTTTGTAGTTAAATATTTTGGTGGAATTAAAATAAGGACTTTAGCCCCAGTAGCCTAATGGATAAGACATTGGCCTCCTAAAATAAGGACTTTATATTGAAAAGTAATTTTTATTCTGAACATCGTGAAATACTGAAAGCAAAAAATGTTTTTATATAAAATTATAGTGTTAGGCGCGGAGGCGATAGCTCAGCAGGTAGGGTGTTTGCCTTGCAGGCAGCGGGCCCATGCCAGCCCAAAGTTCAATCCCCGGCATCCCATATGGTCCCCTGAGCACTGCCAGGAGTAATTCCTGAGTGCAGAGCCAGGAGAAACCACTGAGCATTGCCAGGTGTGACCCGAAAAAAAGCAAAAAAAAAAACATAAACATAAAATTATAATGTTATTTTTTACTTTTTACTGTTCCATAGTTACTGGTAACTCTATCATCATGACAGTTGAACTAGTTCTCATCTCTTAAACATTAATGCAGCATATACTATTTACTCCTGCCACCTGCCCCTTGAGGTGTTGCAGGTGTGGCTGCAGTGCCCAGCTGTGTAGGCAGGTGGTAGACAGGAGACAGGCTTGTCTACATCCAGGGCTCTGCCTCCGTGGGCCCTGAATGGTTGTTGGTCTGACATTGAAAAAAGACTGGGCCCCCTGGGATGAACCCAGAGCCATGGCAGAGCCTGGCAAGCTACCCATGGTGTATTCGATATGCTAAAAACAGTAACAATGGACCTCATTCCCAACGAAGGGAGACGTTACTGGCGCCTGTTTGAGCAAATCGATGAACAATGGGAAGACAAGTGATACTATTTATTGTTAGGTGGGATCACTTGATAAAATAAAAGTGTGAGGCCTATGTGATGACAATCAGAAGCCTTCTGAGAACAATCAGAAGCCTTAGACTCAAAATGAATTGAAATCAAACCCTGGCTCAAGTCACACTGATCTGGAAAAAAAATCTTCTAATTATATATTATCTTGAGCTTTTTGACATGGTGATGACTAAGTTATAGTGTGTAAAGAAAGTCCATTACTAAAGTTAGGGGTGAAAGCAGTGGTTGGTGGCTCTTCTATCACCATGCCCCTGGCCCAGATGCATTGAGAAGAGTGTCTCATAAGCTCAGAAAGAAGGTTAATGTGTCCCCTAAATCCCAAAATATGTACCAGAGAGACCTTCCAAAGCCATAAGGATTTGACTTTAGAACAAATATAAGGGAGGCAGAGCAGAGAACAAATCTACAACTTGTTAGTTATACTAACAGGTTGGGCTGAGCCCTTGGGAGACACCCAGCTTATTATATATATAAACATATATATGTGTATATATATACACACACAATTGAATATATATGATATATATACAATATATGGTATATATGTGTGTATACACACACACATATATATATATATATATATATACAAACACAAAATGGAATACTACTAGGCTTAAGAAATTTGAAATCGTGTAATTTTCTGCTATGTGGATGGGACTGGACAGTATCATGATAATTGAAATAAGTCAGAATGAGAAGGACTGATGCAAAATGACCTCTCTCCTATGTGGACATAAAGAGAAACAGGAAGGGAATAATATATGGTCAAAGGCAGCAGAGCCTGAGAACCAATCTACAGAATTCAGCTGACCATCCTGGAAACAAGGTAAGGGGGGGGCTGTAGGTTAAGAAAGGGGGCACTCTGGTATTGGAAACTATATGCTCCTATCAGTAACAGTGTTGTAAATCATGGTGCCTAAAATTTAAAAATGTAAAACCTTTAATTAAGATCAATACACTCCAATAGAATAACAAAAGAGACAGAAATCAACCCATAAAGCATAAAAAACTCATACTTAACAAAAAAGAAACTACCATCCACAGATTTCAATGAACTCCAAGTAAAATTATTTCTAATTCCAAGATAAAACAATTACTGGTGAGAATGTCGACTATAGTTAATGAAAATCCAATTTTCTTTCTAATAAATGCAGCACATAAAACACCAAAAATACTGGCAAAATAACTGATCTCTATGACTCAACCAAATAGCAATTATATCATCTAACTGATCAATCACTGTAAATTCTTTACAGATAGAAAAATCACTGCAATAGTTCTATGTGGTTAAATTATCTCTTAAGGCAACACATGCATTATTTTGTAGTTCTATACACAAGAAGTCCATCAGAAATCTTACTAAATGAATGAAATGGATCACATTTTTTTTTGGAGATAGTGGGTTCTTTGTTTTTTTTTTTTTTTTTGCCTTTTCTGACTTGTCAAGGCAGCCTGAATTCTTTTCTTGTCATGAACTCCTAAGTCAAAGCTTGCAGCAGATTCACATCACTGTAACTCCTCTCTCTCTCTTCTGCTTTCTTCTTCCATTTAAGGATTTTCATTAACACATTGGCAGGGCCCACTAAAGTAATTCAAAATAATCTCCCGGTTTTAAGATAAGTTTTATTAGTAATACTTAATTACATCCACCACCTTAATTCCTTTTGGCTATAGCCACAAATTTGGTGACTTTGTATACAGCTAAGTGGATTGAAATGGTAGCAATACTCTGTTTATCATAATCTCTAAGACAGTTTTATTTTTTAATCTCTGAGAATAGAAAAAAAAATTCTGTCATCCGAAAGAGCAAGAACAACTAGTGCTGGCGTGGATACGGGGGAGAAAGGGACTCTCATCCACTGTTGGTGGGAGTGCCAACTGGTCCAGCCCTTTTGAAAAACAATATGGATATTCCTCAAAAAATGGATATTAAGCTTCCATTTGACCCAGCAATACCACTCCTGGGAATATACCCTGGAGGCCCAAAAACACACAAAAGAAACACTATCTGCATTTTGATATTCATCAGAGCACTATTCGCAATAGCCAGAATCTAGAAACAACCTGAATGCCCAAGAACAGAAGACTAGCTAAAGAAACAATGGTGGACTACATATGCAGCTGTCAAAAAAGACCAAGTCACCAAGTCACGAAATTTGAATGCAAATGGATGGACATGGAGATTATCATGCTGAATGAAATTAGTCAGAAGATAAAGGACATATATAGAATGACTGCATTCATTAGTAGTATATAAATATATACTAGTGCTGTACTAACTGTGGGAAATGTTAACGCCACACTAGAACAGAACATTGAATGTACACAAAGGGATTTACATGACAATCCCTAAATGTCTGTAGGGTAAGCCACAATGTGTGTGTGTGTGAGTGAGAGGGAGAGAGAGAGAGAGAGAGAGAGAGAGAGAGAGAGAGAGAGTGTGAGAATAAGAAAGAGGCAGGCTAGGGGATGGGGGAGGGAATTTGGGGACATTGGTGGTGGGAATAGGGCACTGGTGGAGGGGAAGGATGCTGGAAAAAATGTATGATTGAAACCCAATCTTGAACATCTTTTTAACTGTATATCACATGGTGTTATAATAAAAAAAGATTATTTTTAAAATTTTTTAAAATTCTGTAGCTCACTTCCGGATGGAGAAAGCAGTGGCTCCTGGTGCCTGGGCCAGATAGCCAGCAGCTGTCCAGGAAGGAGAAGCAGCTCCTGGTACCTAGGCCCGAGGGCCAGCTCCAGAGCTGCAAGTCCTTGTGACTGAGCCCGAGGGCTAGCACTAAGGCCGCAGGGCAACAGGTAAACAGCTCACAGGGCAACAGGACCAAACAGCAGAGAAACGAAGAAATAGATTACGGACACAGAGTAACAGAGAAACAGAGGCAACAGGACAAAATGGTGACACAGGGAAACAGAGTTAGGGACTTGGATAAATAGCGAAACGAGGAAAAGAGGCCCTGAAGAGAAAAACCCTGAGCAGAAAGGACCTAAGAAAAGAGGTCCTGAGAAAAGAGGTCCTGGGAGAGACCTGCAAGGTGCTGCCCTGAACAAAGACCTCCAGAAGAGAGAGGCCCTGAAGAAAGGAGCCCGCACAGATGCCCCGAGGAGAGCAGCCGGAGAACCTGCCGGAGAGAGCCCGAGTGCCCCGAGACAGGGTCCTGCAGTGCGCTATATCCAGTATTCCAGAGTGCACAGAATACTTTTGAAGCTAATGATAGAAGTTGGAGACATGCCTGCCAAACACATAGGATGGAATTGTAACTTCTGAATGAAAAGAATATGAGTGGCTGCATTGGTGGTGGAATACGGATGCTGTCTTCAAATTTGGACCTGATGGACTTTTAAGTTATTTATTTACTGAGTTAACCTTGTATCAAATACTACATAAGATTTAAGTATGCAACATTGTGAATCAACATGCACTTCCCCTTTGTCCCAGTTTATGAATCCCATCCCTCTCCAGCTCACTTCTCTCTGTTCTTCCATAACTACTAGTTGGTCTTATGGTCCAAAATTTTCTGTTTATTTAATTTATCTATTCATTTTCTTTCATCAATAAATGCTCGAGTTTTGAGGTGCCTACAATAGTATTCCACCCTCATGGCAAAGCCTGGCAAGCTACCCATGTCGTATTTGACATGCCAAATACCAGTAACAAGTATAGACCTCATTCCCATGACCTGATGGAATGGTTTGAGGCTCTTTATGTTCCTGGAACTGCAGATGCCCTTGGGCTATTTCGCATGTGACAGTATGTATGGACATGTTACTGGTGCCCACTTGAGCTAATCGATGGAAGAAGACAGTGATACAGTGATACAGTAGCTCACAACCACCTTATTAATTTCCTCCCAGTAATTCCAAAATAGTAAAATTAGAAAAAATAGTAAAAATTTTGGACATTATTTTAATCTGCAGAATTATTTCCATTTTATTGAATATAGATACAATGCTATCACAACAAGCAGTATGTTACCAAAGGCATTCCTGTTTACACCAGGCAGTGAAAATTGATAATATCTAATGTGAAGTTTTCTTCAGATGCAGGAAATATAAGACATCAAAATTCAGTACCCATTCAAGCAAGTCATATAGGGCTGTTCTCATAAATATCCACTAATCTTCTTGCATATATTACTTGCTATATTTTCAAAGGAAAAATTATTGAAATACTTAATTTGTTGATAATGCCTGACAGTGAAGATTTTAATAGTGTGGCTGGGACGTGGAATCACAAAAATAATGGGTGAAAATTTCTCTTAATAGAATCAGCTAAACAAAATGGTTGTTGAAATGTCAAGCTTAAATGATATACTACTACTAAACAAAAATACAAATATTTTTAAATTCACTATAAAAATTTTAATTATATATGAGGCCACACTCCAATAATGCTGTGGAAAATTATGGTTAAGGTTGTATGTAGGTGCATTGTCTACATAGTGTAAAAAAGATTTGTGTCTGGAACTCAGATAAGTTACATAAATCAATGGATGAATCCAAGTGTACTCTGAGTCTTTGTTGCCATGTCTAAAATGTTTAACTACTAATTCCAGCATATTATTGGCTCATTTGGTTCTCTGACTTATTAATATGATTTCATCATGAAATTGCTCAAATTTTTTATGTTGGTAGCCAAAAAAATATATTGTAATCCCTTGGCAGTGAAAAAAAGAGTGGCAACAAAAAAAACTGAGCTTCTCAAACTATAGTTGACACCATTGGATCTAAATGGACCAATCCTTGGGGCTAGAGTGATAGTATAGATGGTAAGGTATTAGCCTTGCACATGGCTGACCTGGGTTCAATCCCTGGCATCCCATATGGTCTTTTGAGCACTGCAAGGAGTAATTCCTGGGTGCAGAGCCAAGAGAAATCCCTGAGTATTTCCAGGTGTGACCCAAAAAGCCAGACAAATAAATAAATAGATAATAAATGAACCAACCATTAATGATGTTATTGTACTTTTAAAAAGCAATCATTTGACATAACTTAATGTTCTAGCTAATTGGGTATAAACTTTAGTAAAACCTAGAAGGAAATGTATGCTTTAATGTGAATGACACAAAGATCCCAAGTAAGTGACTGTTCTTTGTTCTTTGAGGGAATAGATTATGCCTAATTTTATTTTTTGTTGTGTTCCCAGCACATAACATTAATAATGTGGTCTAAGTAAAATCAATAAATTAATAAACTTTAAAGACATCTCAGTAACTTTAAAGACTATTCACACTTCCAAACACAAAAGGTAGCAACTTAGACTTAAATTTGGGGAAGGTTTAGGAAATAAGAACCCTTCATATTTCCATATTATTTGTCCATCTACATCCCTTTTCTTTCTTCTAACCATTACTCATCATGCTGCAGTGAACAAGAGGGTATTTTATAATATAGTGGAGAAAAACAAGATTTAATTTAGACAATAATGTAGTAGCAACCTTAACTAGTTATGTGTATTAAAGTGCTTTTTTGTTCAAAGTGCTTTCAATATGTGACTTATCATTAGACTAAGATAGATAAATATTATTTCAATTTTAAAAATAGATCATTTGAGCTACAAAAGAAATTAGCTGCTTCTTTTAAGTTCACAAAAAGTTAGCAATGGAAATGAACTAAATTTCTGGCTCAATCCATGACAGACAATTCTCTCTCATAACAGGGAGGCAGTGAAGATATGACAATACTGAATTGAATCTGACAAGTTAAATTTGAAGAAGTATTTAAGTAAATTAGATAAATATGTAGTAAGGGAAGAAATAATACACATTGTAGCACAGGGAGTAATAAAGAGGGAACAAGGAAGGAAAGTGTAATATTTTTTCAAGAAGGTGATGTAGGCATCAGAGTATCTTATTATTAGGCACTCTTTAATATTGATTTCACTTTCAGCAAAATGAGAACCATCAGCCTGACCCTTTGTCAGGTGAACTACATTTTCTGAGATTTTTCCATTTCCAAAAAGGAAGTTCACTGAAGTTTCCTTACTAAAATTTCCTATGGGAAAAGGCTAAAATATGAGTTCTGCAGCATTCCACCATGAAGAAACTCATTCAGATATTCTATTGGTCAGTATTCACTGCCCATGTAACTGTGCGTGTGGTCATTGGTCAGGGTTAACTGGAAGTGATATCATAGTATAATGGCAAACATGGGAATTAAAGTTAGTAGATTCATGTGTAAAAACATGCTCTGTCAACAACTAGCAATGTGACATTGGGTAAGTTTCTCCACCTCACTGGTGAAAGGAGGATGGGGTGAGATGAAAGAACATTGTATGTCTGAAATCCAAACACGAACAATAATGTTATAACTGTGTATTTCATGATTATTCAAAAAAAACAAGTCTTTCCAACTCAGTCACATCGCCATGTTTTTTTAAAAAATGGAGATTGGGGTCTGGAATAGAAGGCAGTGGTAAGATTTATTCAATAATTCTTTAGTGAGGACTCAATTAATTGGAGATGGTAAAAGACTAGTTCAACATCTGGACCCTATTTTGCACTCCTGCAACATATTGAAATTTTATATTTGGGCCATCACCAGATCTGTATGCTAATCCACACAGGTTTGGAAATATAAACATTTCCAGAACATACCATTGATCCTCAAAATATAAAATGAGATGCTAAAAAGAAAGCTTTAAAAAGTGAACCAACATCTTTTTTTGAATAAACATTAAATTTAGCCCACATGTGATCTGAGTTACAGTAAAAGAAAATATAAATCCTGTTACTACAGCTACAAATAACAAACAAAAAGTTTTACTGATAGTCAGAATTAACAGGAAAATGAACAATAACAGAGAAAGTGTGCACATGTCAATTTACATAATTTTTGAATGATTTGCTACTCAAATAAAGTAACAAACTACTACAATATGTCCCTTCGTATCATTAGTCATTCATGAGCCTAAACACTTTTGCAAAGCTTTTATCCTGAATATTCAGCTTTGAGGCACAAGCAGAAAAACAGCAGCCAAGTTTCTCCCACAAGGTCGTACACCCAGACCAGCTCTGCAAAACCACAACTGAAGCTTCAGAGAATATCCTCTGTTTCTGTTTTGCTTCCTTCTGGGTTTGGGTTTAATTCCAGCGACCTAGAAGATTCATTCATTTGTATCTCATCTCCTTCTTTGCCATTTTGCTTGGTTCTTCTTCAGTCGACTGTGGCAGGCAGTCCTGCTCTGAGTTACTCCAGACATAGCCAGGCAGCGTCACGTGACTATCAGGGGGCCTGCAGGCTGTCTTGGTGGTTTTGCTAGAGATGAGCACTACACTGGTGCTCTGAGTCACGGTGGTGAGTACTGAGCCATAGCGGTGGCTCCCGCATGGGGGCGCACTTTTCCAGTCAAGGGAAAGATTCCACCTACTCCACAACTTCTTCATCTCTGACTGAACCTAAAGAGTAAAATTCATAATGGGTATCAGGAACTCTCAGGGAATGTTCGCCCTGATATCAATAATAGTAATCAACATTCACTGAAGTTTCAGTTTTGAGACAAGAAGTTTACAATATATATTTCTCTCTCACTTCAAAGGTGTTATTACTGATCAGACTGAGGCTTCAAGTAAAGGGTCTTGTTCAAATTAGTCATTTAATAGGGGGTACAATTACTTATTAACATTTCTATTATGCAGCTAATAGAACTAGCCATCCTTGTGGAAGAGGAAACGACCACTCCAGACTGAAGGCTACTGAAGGCACGCATAGAACTCAGTTTCAAATGTGACTGCTACTCTACCAGTTTGCACAAACTGAAGGGCAGAAAAAATTGGGAAAGAGAGCCAGAGATTGAAAAGGAGACCATGCTCCTGCCATCTTAATTGTGTGGGACTCTTGTTTTCATTCTAGCAACTGAAGACTCTAACACTATTGCCTGTCACCAGAAGGGAGCTTATTTGGAAGTGGTGAAAACCTGCTAGGCTGATCTCACTGAAGGGTTAACTCTTTTCAGTGATGGTTCCATAATTATCTTACAGGGTTCAATGTAAACAAAACGGGATTTGTTCAGCAACAGGTGGTGGAGGAAGCCTTTGGTAGTACAGCGCTGTCTGTACAGTGATTGGGTGTGAAGCCGCATGCTTGAAACTTACTGTCTTGCAGATCAGCACTGTCTCACTTTTTGAAAAATTAGGGGTCAAGATAGTACAGGAGTTAAGATGCTGGCACTGCATGTAGCTGATGCTGTTCTATCCCTGGCATGGCAGATGGTCCCCTGAGAGCAATCAGAAGAGACCCAAGGACATAGAACAAGGTGTAAGGCCCGACTACTGCTAGATGAGTATACATGCTCCTAAAAATGTTAATGGATTTCCTCGAGGAAATACTTATTTTGAGTTTTCATCATTAACTGGAACTATAATGCTCACTGTCCTATCAAGAATCAATTTCCATTCCACAAGTTTTTTTTTAATATCAGGGTATGCAAGTGAATTAATATTTTACAATAATAAAGAAAAGACTAGGGAAGTAGAGTGGATAGGGTGTTTGTCTTGCAAAACCAATCCAGGTTCCATCAGCACCTCATATGGTCCCCTAAGTCCAACCAGGGGTGGTTCCTGAGAACAGAGCCAGAAGTCCCAAGCACAGTCAGATATGAACTCCATCAAAAAAATAAATAAAAAAATAAAAAACTTAAATATTAAAAAGAGATGAGGTCCAGAGGCATATCTCAGTGGTAGAGTGCTTACCACTCTAGATTGCATTCTAGATTGAATCTGAACACAATATAATTTTAATTATATTATTTGTTTTCTCAATATTATTTATGATTAAAATATCTCCTTTATCCCAGTCCGTCCTGCCCTGTCTAGTAAGTCTTGAGGATCATAGAAAGAGGAGTTTTCATGGGATTCTGGCCATTCACAAGTTTATTCAGCACTACATCTGTGACTCAACCTACCTCTCCATTGCAGTAGCAGTAGATGATTGACACAAAGAAACCCTGGAGAACAACAATAACAAAAAATCAGTGTGATGACATTTCAGGAAGATCAGAGCACTGACGTATCAAAACGATTCTGGAAATTTTACAAATGACTCTCTCTTAATTTTTCCATATCTTTACATTTATCTTCTATTTGAGACCTTTCCTGAGAGTCAGCTCACCCAAACAAGTAACTGTAACATACACACAGAAATAAATCTCTTGTATTTGTTTCAATTATATTTCCATTTACACTCTAGAAAGAAACAAAGAAGAATAAACATATAAACAGCCATTCAATAAAAAGGTAAGATAAGAACTAGGCCAGTAATCAGTAATATACATGATGGGAAAGAGAAAAAAATGTAAAGCTATATTAGCAGGGAAATGCAAAGAACTGCGTTCCAACCAGGTGTCATTAAAACTGATTGGAGGAAGAAGAGAAAGTCAGCTGTATGGAAAGAACTTTCCAGGCAAAGGAAACAGAAAGCAAGAAACAAAGGCAGAAATAAACTTAGGTAATGGAACAAATAGAATTGTTTAAACTTAGCAATGGGGGCCCGAAGAGATAGCACAGAAAGTAGGGCGATTGCTTTGCTCGTGGCCGACCCAGGTTCAATCCTCAGCATCCCATATGGTTCCCTGAGCACCGCCAGGAGTAATTCCTGAGCAAAGAGCCAGGAGTAACCCCTGAGTTTCTCCGGGAGTGACCCAAAAAGCAAAAATTAAATAAATGAATGAAGAAAGGAAGGAAGGAAGGAAGGAAGGAAGGAAGGAAGGAAGGAAGGAAGGAAGGAAGGAAGGAAGGAAGGAAGGAAGGAAGGAAGGAAGGAAGGAAGGAAGGAAGGAAAGGAAGGAAGGAAGGAAGGAAGGAAGGAAGGAAGGAAGGAAGGAAGGAGGGAGGGAGGAGGGAGGGAGGGAGGGAGGGAGGGAGAGAGAGAGAGAGAGAGAGAGAGAGAGAAGGAAAGAGAGAGAGAAAGAAAGAAAGAAAGAAAGAAAAGAAAGAAAGAAAGAAAGAAAGAAAGAAAGAAAGAAAGAAAGAAAGAAAGAAAGAAAGAAAGAAAGAAAGAAAGAAAGAAAGAAAGAAAGAAAGAAAGAAAGAAAGAAAGAAAGAAAGAAAGAAAGAAAGAAAGAAAGAAAGAAAGAAAAGAAAGAAAGGAAGGAGAGGAAGGAAGGAAGGAAGGAAGGAAGGAAGGGAAGGAAGGAAGGAAGGAAGGAAGGAAGGAAGGAAGGAAGGAAGGAAGGAAGGAACAAATAAATAAATAAATAAAACTTAGCAGTGGAGAGCAGGGATCCCTGAGACAGCTCTGTGAATGCCAGTAAGATAGTTAGGGTTTGGAGGTGCCCAAATAAATAACAATGGAAAGCTCTTAGATATTTTTGGCAGATAAGTAACATGATAAAATTTTATTTTGAATTCACCTGAGACTGCGTATAGAAACTAGATTTAAGGTCACAGGAGGTGACAGCAATGACTCTACAGGAAGAAGGAAGACAGCTCTTGCAGGAACTCGCCTACAGGATGATGGCAACCGTATTCTCACATGCAGTAAAGAAGCATAAAAGCAATCACTTCTTTTTATCTCTTGCATTTCTTCTCTTTTGCCTTCCCAATTTTTTTTTTTGCTTTTACTTTCTATACATGTGAGGGAAGTCTCTACTCTGAAAGGATTTCCTGTTTTAAGATCTACTTTCATGATGTGTATTGGTTAGAGGCTAATATGTGGTTAGAGGCTAGCATGAGATGGAAAGAGAGAGGGGCCTGAGAATAACACGTGTGGCCCTCAGGAGATAGGAAGCATGAAAGTCAGAGAAAGAGGCACCGGAAGGTAGCCAGGAGGGAGAAAACAAAGGAGGAACCAGATTTCTCCAGGACTCAATCTACCTGAAAGGAGTTGAAGAAGAGCTCACAGTGCATCCGGATCTCCCAGCCGAGCCCAGAGAAGGAGTGAGGCAGACACACGAATACAATGTAATGCACCCCGAAGACCAGCACCAGCACCAGCGTGGACTTGGCCAGCTTCCTGGAAGAGAAGAGCAAGCCTTTCCGTCAGAGTAGTGGTCTTTCGGAAAGACAGCCAGTCTGTGGGAAAGACAGAGCTTTTCCAGGGGTTGACTTTTTTTCTCATCATCCCTTGACAGACCACCACTTATACTAGCTCCCTGCCTCCTCATCCTGCTGCTTTTAGACTAAATCAGGTCATTTGTCCTGGAATCTCTCTAATCTCATTTCTAGTCTTCAAGAACACTATTTTTTAAGTTGTAAAATGACCTAGTTTTCTGTCGTCTTCTTGAATGTCTGTATCTGAAGCTATTAGAAGTATTTTCTTTATCCTTGTGAATTCCTTTTTTCTTTTTACTTTAATAGGTCACATGTTAGCATATTTTGTTCTTTTTAAAATTGAAAGCTCAGAACTAAACTTTTCCTTACACGGTAGTTAATTTATGACAAAAGAGTCAAAACTCTTTTTGTAGATAAAAAAGTCCCATCAGCTAATGGTGAATGGGAACTAAATAGCTGCATGCAAAAGAAAGAAATTAAATCACTGTCTCACATCACCCATGAAAATCAGCTCTAGTCCCTTAAAGACCTAGATGTTAGACTTGAAACCATAACATACATTAAAAAAAAGTAAAATACTCTTTGAAATTGACAGTCACAGTGTGTTCAGTGCCTCAACTCTAGCAACAAGGGAAACAAACCAAAAATAAACAAATCGGTACTATCTACTACTGCTCAGTGAAATAGGCTATCATTAAGGCATTAAATCCTACTGAAGAGGAAAAATATTTGCACTTATGCTTCTGACAAGTGACTAATCACTGTCTTCCCTTTTCATCGATTTACTTGAGCGGGCCCCACTAACATCTCCATATGTCCTGTCTCATGCTAGTAGAGCCCAAGGGCATCTGATTGCTCCAGGAACAGAAAGAGCCTCAATCCATTCCGAATGAGGTCTATAATTGTTACTGGTATTTGGCATATCAAATACAACACGGGTAGCTTGCCAGGCTCTGCCATGCAGGTAGCATACTCTTGTAGGCACCTCTAAGTCCAGCATTTATTGATGAACAGCGGGGCCACTTGCGGCCGTGCCAGCCGGGCTGTGATAGGCTGGTCTGCTGGGTGGAGTTCTGATGAGAGAGAAGTCCGGATGAGGAAAATGGAGGCCCTCATGGAGTGGGGGGTCATCTGGCTTGTTGCAAGGCTCTGCTGGGGTGGCAGGCCAGGGCTAGAACCAGCCATCCCTCCTGGGCACCTCGTGAGCAGCTGGGCACAGGGAGAGCCAGTAGCAGCTCTGTCCCATGTCTGTGACTAATATCCAAACTATATACACGGAAACTTAACAGCAACAAAAAAAACCAAAAACCATAAAAAAGGAGACAATAACTGAAAAATCTTCATCAAAGGAGATGACAGCAAGTATGTACAAGGGAACAATGTTCATTATCACTGATTATTGGAGAAGTACAAATAAAACTGACAAGGAGACATCACCTCCTCCCTGAAATAACAGCCTAACCCCTCCCCAGACGTACCAGAAATAATTGCTTTGGTTGGAGTAGGGGGAGATTTGCAGACATTGTTGGTAGAAATATAAGCTGATTCACACTTTATGGAAAACAGTATAGAAAGTTCTCAAAAAAATAAAATAAAACTATGACAAAATACACCCATTCCACTCCTAGGTGTCTATCCCAAGAACATAAAAAAAAATCGAAATATATAAACACCTGCTTAGTCACAAAATGTTTTTGGACACCGATTCCTGGCTGAGACCTCCAGGGCACTCTTGGGGCAGGCCCAAACAAAGCCTCAGAGCCACTCCCATGCCACAAAGCCACTGCTAATTAAAAGTTTAACTCCAACCAGACTGCCTAGATAAAGAGTCTGAACTTTCTGGAGTGTGCAGTGACATCTCCAAACCCTAGAACACTGATATCCCAGCAGCAGCACACCAAATCGGATGGGATGTAACAAAGTCAAACAACCTCAACTAACTATAACAATAACACAAAAGGCTTAATTTGCAACACCAGTTTAATAAACCCTCAGACAAGGACTAATGTCCCTGTGGTGAAACACAACAAAATCTTCTCAAATTTTATTTTTCTGAAAACCTTTTTTGATCATTTTGTTAGCCATTTATTAGTAACAAGAAATATAACATAAATTACTGTGGACCTACATAGGGGCAGGCTTGAGGGGGTGGTTGGGAAAATGGAGAAATGGTGGAGAGACAGTGACAGTGATGGTGGAATTGGTGCTGGAATACTGAAGACCTGTAACAAATTATCATGAACAACTTTGTAAACCACAGTGTTTAAATAAGTGGGAGAAATTAAGTTCTAAAAAAAGATGAGAACATACACATTCACTTCAGCCTATTTGTAATAACTAAAAGTTGAAAATAACTCAAATACCCACAACAGATAGTTTGATAGCAATAAAAGTGTAGAAGCTACCAAAAAGATAAAAAGTTGTCTTTTGCTACAACGGGATTAAATTGGAGGGGGATTGTGCTAAGCGAAATAAACCTGAAGGAAAAACATACTTACTGGATAATCTCTCATGTGTGATGTATAAACTAAACAAAGGCTAAGACAATATCCAATGAAAACAAACTCTAGCCACAGAACTGAGGTTACCAAAGTTGGTGAGGAGTGAACTGGAAGGGATCAATGGCTATGCTGGAGAAATTTTGGCATTCTGGTGGCAGACACGATATGGTAATGCACCTCTAAGAGACTTACATTTTTGTAAGCCAATTTACTTCAATAAAGAATAAAATTTCAAACAGATTGATAAATTTAACTTAACCAAGCAGAAAACATTGCATATTCTTTTCCCCTTTGTACACTTTATCTTTTATTATGAGCCACATAACATCAATACCTCTTACTTTCTCTAAATATTTTCTGTCAGATAATTTTACTCAAACTGTCAATGAGTTCTCCTGTGCTTTGTCTTGATTTGTTTTGCAAACTAAGAAAATTGACTCTTATTTCTAATAGCTCTCTGTCTTTGTATTCTTATGTTGTTTTTGTTCATATGGAGAAGGCCTCTCCTAATTTCCCAATTATTTACTCTAAAATTGTCCCCACCTGCTAGTGTTTACATCTTTATTAATATTCTTTCCCTGATTTTAGAAATTACCCAGACTTATTTTTAACTGATAGATTATAGCTAAAATGTGACTTATTTTTAACTGATAGATTATACCCAAAATATGACTGTATTATGTAAGGTTGTAACTTTGGCCTTATTCTCGACATTTAGTTATATTAGATTCAATGAGGAAATTTGCCATGCTATGGGCTGAGCTGCTCTGCTGAAAGGCCCACATGACAAAGAAAGGTGGCATCTAAGAACAGCCAGTGAGAAACCAAAGCCTGTGGATATCATATGACCTTGGATGGGGATACTTTCCAGACCAATCTTAATATAAAACTGTGGCCCCAGTGCCCATCTTTCCATTGTTGTAAGAAATCCTTAAATACAGGACCCAGGTTGTGGTTGTAATTCATAAGTTGGGGGGCGGTTCTCTCTATAAAGGGGAAACTTGTTAAATTCTCTTTTGTTAATTTCCAAATATCTCTCTTCTAAATAACTTACATTCTGTAATCCCAAACAATTGCAAGCTTCCTTCCTCACTGGACTTTTGGCTAACCATTTTATTTAACATATATTTTTTTTCTTTTTTGCAAATAGACTGTGAATGCATATAAGTCACAGTGAAGATAGAGGATAAGATTAAAGAAAATTGGATTTCATTTCCAAATTAGTCATTAACTCCCTGTGTGGTTCTGATTCCATATTCTTTTCTCTAATGTAAGAGAATAGGACCCGGGAAATGCACAAGAACTCCAAGTTCTAAGGGATCATCACCCACGCATAGCCACTTTCCCTTTATAACCTTCGGCTTAAGTTCTAATTGGAGCAGACAGTGCCCACAAAAATATACTGAAATTAAAAATTTAGCTATCTTAGGCACATTTTCTCCATACCATTCTCTCCTGACTTTCTGGTACATCTTAAGTTCCCAGACCAACATGTCTTCTCTCCACTCAGGAACATCTACTCTGCTTCATGTACATTTATAACCTTCCTCAGAACTGTCAGGCTTTTTCCAGTGCTGTTCTTAGTCCTTTTCACATATGGAGCTTAGCTATCATTCCACTCAGTTTGAAGACCCTAACTTAAGTCAGCTTCATTCAAGGCACATTCACAACAGACAATCGGTTCTCTAATTGAACAAATCATTTCAACATTTATAACTGCTCTAGATGTACTTTCATCCTCTTGAATCCCAAGAAGCAAACACATCTTCCACAGACAGGACATTGTGAGTAACTTCACGGCATTTAAACTCAGTCTAAGGAGATAAATGGATACTTTAACCACATTTGTAGAAACTTAAGTTTTCTCTAATATTACTCTGAACAGAAATTTGAAAATATAACACTAGTGAAGATTTTTCTCAAGCCCAAGTTAACTTTGCTTCTCATTATATGTGATTAAAATTTAAAAATAAAAAATGGTGTTGCAACAAAAATAAATAATAAATCAGAAAACAAATGCAAAAATTATCACAAATATTTTAACATTTGGGAATTACTTTCCCTATAACTGGAGAAAGAAAAATTGTCAAAGACTAAAATTCACGGTATTCCTAAAATTAAGATATTCCTTGCAGCCTACTTGTCTGGATCTTTTCTGTTTTTTCTGCTACAAGCTAATTTAAAGACAATGATCATTTAAGTCCTTTCCTATTGTTGTATAGCAGATTACTACAAAAAATTTGTGGTTTAAACCAATACCCACTTATTATCTATTTCTGTAAGCCTAAAGTCCAGGAATCTGTAATTAGAATTGCTTCTCAGAATGTACAAGGCTGGGACCGGAGCGATAGCCCAGCGGGTAGGGTGTTTGCCTTGCTGCGCGGCCGGCTTGTGCCGGCCAAGGTTCAATTCCCGGCATCCCATATGGTCCCCGAGCACCGCCAGGAGTGATTCCTGAGTGCAGAGCCAGGAGAAACCCCTGAGCATTGCCGGGTGTGACCCAAAAAACCAAAAAAAAAAAAAGAATGTACAAGGCTGAAATAAAAGTGTAAATGGAGCTGTATCTCGCACACACCTCAGGTGTGCGGAGATACTTCTCCTTCAACTCTCCCCAGTCTGCCAAAGAGAACCTTCTATAATATGTAGCAATCACGGAAATGCGCCTCTCACACAACATAACATAACTGAAGCAATGGAAAACCTATCAAGGGTATTTACCCATTCTCAAGGGAGGATTATATAAAACATCATACACCAGAGGGTGGGAATCTTATGGCCATCCTCAGAAGTCTGAAGTGCAAGTAATTCCTGCTATATAAATGTAAAATCAGACCCAGTGGAATTCCACTAATTATAGTCACTTGGATACTGACAAGTTTGCTAGTTTCAATCACTTGTAAATGAATTTAAGCATTCATGATCTGATTGTGCACTGCATTAACTTTTTAACACATAAAATATCCAACCAATGTTTTTAGCTTTTTTTGTATAAGAGGTATAGTTATAAATTGTTTTTAACTTTATTATTCAGTGATGAACAGGAGAAAGCAGTAGCATGTGGCAGGCCAATTCACAACAGACAATCTGTCTATGCATGCATTTAATAAGATGGACCTTTCCACTCATATCCAATCATCCAGCAATGCTGGCCACTGATTTGTTTCAGCATCCATCTGTACACTGTACATCTTTGAAGCTTGGTTTTCTGAAAAAGCACAGCTGTCTAATCATCAGCTCTCTAATGGCAAAATTCAGAGATGCTCCAATTGAAACTGACCTTCTGGCTTCCTGGAAATAGTGGTGGGTGTATTTTCAAGAGCAAAGACATTGGAAGGATGCAAAAGAGTCAGAGGTATAGGAAACTATACTGTTTTCTATAAAAACTATATAGAAGTTTCTGTATAGAAAATAGATATCCAATTTTTTCAGTATTGGTACCCAGATGATCTCTCCCCAATGGAAAATTTAGGGAAAAATGATACTTTTAAGAGTAAGTCAAACTTTAAATTTAAAAATAGTATAACACAGTTAGAATATGAATCTTGAGCTATTCTCAACTTAGCAATGACATAAAAATAGAATTTTATAATATTTGGGTACCATGTGCCTTTTAAACTTATAAACTTTTAAAAAAAACTTACTATTGCATTTCAAGCCAATAAATACATTTTCAACATAATTTTCAAATAATGCATTTTCTGTGACTTGTTCAAACAACTTACGTGCTTCAAAGAGGGGTAAAGAGACTGAGCATATACTGTACACACAGGAAACCCAGGTTCAAATCCTGATACCGTCAAATCCTCAAGCAAGACTGAGTCTGACCCTGGCGCATATCCAAAAGAACAACAACAATAAGTGCTGGTGTGAATGAGGGGTAAAGGGGACACTCATCCATTGTTGGTGGGAATGTCGACTGGTACAGCCTTTCTGGAAAACAATATGGACATTCCTCCAAAGACTAGAAATTGAGCTCCCATTTTACCCAGTCATACTACTCCTGGGAATATACCCTGGGAAGCCAAAAAATGCAGCAGAAACACCCACCATCCCTACTTTTTATATTCATAGCAGCATTAGGCACAATAGCCAGAAAGTGGAAACAACCAGAGTGCCCGAAAATTGATGACTGGATAAAGAAACTATGGTACATCTACACAATGGCATACTATGCAGCTGTGAGGAAAAATGAAGTTATGAAATTTGCCTATAAATGGACGGACATGGAGAGGATCATGTTGAGTGAAGTTAGCCAGAAGGAGAGAGACAGATAAAGAATGACTGCATTTATTTGCATGACATAAATATATATACATATATTTACATATTATGATACCAATATCCAAAGTCAGGCGAAACGTGGATCAGGTCTTGCCAAAGTTGGAAACTACCACAAACGTGTGGAAGCAGAGGTTAGGTAAGACAGATAAGGGGACAGTGTGCCAATAATTGTCGATATCTATTATCACATAGAACTTAGCATTAAATACAGGCAAAAAGATACACATGGTAACCTCTAAGTATATGTATTATAATCCACAGCATATAAGAGAGGAGAAGAGAGAGAGAGAAAGAACCGAGAAAAATAAAAAGAGATGGAGAACCTGCCATGGAGGCAGGCTAAGGGAGGGGCAGGGAATTGGGGACATTGGTGGTGGGAAATGAGCACTGGTGGAGGGATGGGTGCTTGAACACTGTATGGCCAAACCCCAAACATGAACATTTTTGTAATTGTTAAAAAAAAATTAAAAAAGAAGACTGAATCTGACCTATAAGCATAAAAATGTGGATGAACACCAAGCATCAAGACAGCTAAGGCTATGCTAAATGTATGATTCCCCAAAATAAACTAAAATTACATAGAAAAAAATATACTACCTCTCATGAGCCTTTTGTAGTCCTCCCTGACTTTGAATCTGATCTCCCTTCCTCTGCATGTACAGCCACGTTTTGCAAGTGCATCTCTACTGATAATTTTTGACTTTAATTGAAGCTGTGCCCTTGATCACTTGCTCTTCTCTTCTCTTTCCTTCCTCTCTTTTTGTCTCTAAAACTACAAGTTTACATCTTTGAGAACTAGAGAAATAACTAGCTTTATAAGAATCACTGTATCACTGTATCACTGTCTTCCCGTTCATCATCGATTTGCTCGAGCGGGCACCAGTAACATCTTCATATGTTCTGTCTCATGCTAGTAGAACCCAAGGGCATCTGCTTGCTCCAGGAACATAAAGAGCCTCAAACTATTCCATCAGGTCATGGGAATGAGGTCTATAATTGTCTATATGTATGAGAATAAAAGAAATAAATAGCATTTCAAACCCTATTGTACTTTTTGTACTTTATGAAGAAAAAAAAAAACATTTAGTTTCTATTGGTATATTATATACTACATTCTATTTAGCAATGAAATGTAATATGAGACCCATGTCATAATAGACTAAGTGACAAAGATCTTACACACAATTTGTTGTGTTACCTTTTTCCTAACCAGGCATAACTTGGTAAAATGTTGCTTTTCTCTTTCCTGTGTGCCCTCTGTATGCTCTTATGTTGGAGCAACAGTCCTTTCATATAGACACAGGAAAACAGCTAAGGCTATGCATTTATAATCTAGGAGTAAAATAAACCTTAAATATTTACTCCTGGGCACCCATCATATTTTCCTAACAAAACCTCAGTTGCCCTTTGATTCTAGTTCCCTACTCCCCAAATGGAGGGTCCCATCAAAGGGACTGGACGGACCCTCGACAAGTCATGAGTAAGCTACCCTGGCCTCGACTTGGGGCAGACTGTGTCATGAGCAATATAATAGTAAGAGCATGGTCATGGAACAAACTCTGTCCTCAAAGACAAAGTTAAGCAACTGGTTAAAGACACTGTTGGGGTTAGGAATAAACCCACTTGGTCAGAGGACTGTAGTATGGAATATACTCTAATATATAGTATGTAATAAGAGAGATGTCCTAAAGTAAGATTTCCTAAGGAATAACCACCCTATAAACTTAATCATTGATGTAGATAAATGTCAGTATCTCTTACTGTGTTTACACAAAATGACTATGAATATTACTAAGATGATTGCTTACCAGCAAAGGAAAAGAGAAAACACTCAGGATTCTGCTCTGTCTTGGGCAGGCCAATAGTCCCAGGCAGGATCCATCTCTGGAGAGAGGTTCTTGATGGTTTGCCTCAGGAAAGAGAGAGGCCTTCATGGCTTCTCATTGTTTCAAGATCAAAGTCCTTTACCTCTAGTAACTCCTATC
>JAJIBD010009836.1:0-30224 GCA_021461705.1 Cryptotis parvus
GTCATTTCCTAGTGTTGCATTTATAGCTATAAAGTACTACACCCAAAAGCCATATATATATACTAAAAATAGATTTTATATTAATTTGTAATCAAATCATACTGTATAAAATTACTTTTTGTTTTTTCTGCAGCTTTTAGGAATTGAACCCAGAGCCTCCCACATGCAAATATGACTACTACCTCTGAGGCACATGCCCAGTTCTCTATTAAAATTTTTTTATTGACAGATAATGCTTATTTTTAAGAAATTCTAATTTTTCTTAAATCAAAAAATATATTTGGTTCAAGAAGAACTGGTCTTTAAGCAGAATGTCTATACAACAAATTGCATGGTGATAATGTGTGGGAGGTCAAGATCATTTTATCTGTGCATATCGAAAAAAAATTACATCCAAATCAAACATGAGATCTGAAGAAATAAAGGAAGGGCACAGTAGAGTAGATAACAATGTAGGAAATGAAAGAGTGGGTGGGAGGTCAGAAAGCTGCTCAAGAGTCTAAAGGTACAAAATCCAGGCTTCTGGAAAAACAGGGATGCTGGAGTTGATCCTATCACCCCTGAACATAGTAAGGTGATAGGGGCCTACTGTCTAATGGACCACTTGCTGCAGCACCCGGGCTGGGTGCCCCCACCCAGTGTGTCTTCAACAAGCATTTGCAGGATGAATGGATGGATGGATGGATGGATGGATGGAGGGAGGGGAGGGGAGGGAGGAGGGAGGAGGGATGGGCGAGACGGATGGGCGCAGGATGGATGGATGGATGGATGGATGGATGGATGGATGGATTGGATGGATGGATAGATGGACGGACGGACGGGCCGGACGGACGGGCGGATGGATAGATGGATGGATGGATGGAGGAGCGGATGGGCGGATGGGCGGACGGACATCTGATAGATGGATGGGTGGACAGACAGACAGATGGATGGATGACAGACAGATAATCAGATAGATGGATGGATGGACAAAATAATAAACCAAAACGAAGACTGACAGGAGCTACTCAGAGATTTGAGCCTGACCCTAACTATGCTCTCATGTGAGAGTTTTGGATATGTTCACGTTCTTTCTGGTCCTTAGTATTTTCATCTGTAACACTGAAGGTTAAACTTTCTCCACTTTCCTCAGCTATTCCAGGCTTAGTAGTTTTGTCTAGTTGCTCTAAGAGGAAAATGGCTCTGAGCCGTCACTAAGCCAAATTCTTGCATTTAAGCCAAAACATCTCAGTAAAAACTCAGAGCCTAGTTTGGTTTGTATTCTTCCTTAACACAGTGTTTGAATTTTGGGCAATATTTAGAATCACCTATTTAAAATCTTATTTCCAGTTGAGGCTTAAATACATTAAATCACATAGACTTGGAATTGGATTCATATTAAAAATATTTTTATCCCCAGAATGGTGAGAATGAATAGAGTCATTTTCATGTGACAAGTTTCTTTCACCAATATTATCCATATTCCCTCCTCATAAGACAATAAAGGGACTAGTGGAGTCAGATTAAGCCGAAATTAATGACAACACAGCATTAAGAAGAGACAGAAATAAGATGAGAATACTCAAGTGCTAACTTCAGCACAAGTCTCTTTTGACAATCATCCTGGCTCCAGAAGGTGGGAATCAAAACATCCTAAATTACAGTCAAGACTGATCATCAAAGGGGGTTATTAAGTTTATAAACACAGTGACCCATGGCGGCTAAACCTGAGCCTCAGAGCAGTGCTTCTCCCTTCTGATTGTCCTCCAGCAGTAGATGAAGAGCTTTAGGAGAATACTGCTTGTCACGTGCCCCCCTAGACTAGAGCTTCTTAACTTTGTGCCACTTGTGGCTCCTCTTCACCTGAAAATGCATCGCAAGTGAGCAACATCAGAAACACATCAGATCCATTCCACAGTTGACTTGGAATTCTCTTTTGGTCATTGTGTGTTCAGAAGTCATTCACTGCTTCCAGTTTTTTTTTGTGCCTCCCGCAGTCCCAATCATGCAGTTATACAACCTCATATGGAGTCATGACAGGGGTATAAAGGTAGCATCTAGATGTTCTGATTTAATTCATCCATGTTGGGGTCTGGCCATTAGCCATTTTGAAAGCTCCCTCCTGAGTATAAACTCCAGCCCAGAATAAGAACAGATTGTCTAGGAACAGCACTGCCTTCTTTAGAATGCAGCCACTTATTAGCTGAGTTACTTTGAAGGCATTGCTTAATATCTATGATCTTTAGCTTGTTCGAGTGTCAAAGGATGCGGATG
The DNA here is from genome assembly GCA_021461705.1 of Cryptotis parvus. Taxonomy (NCBI): domain Eukaryota; kingdom Metazoa; phylum Chordata; class Mammalia; order Eulipotyphla; family Soricidae; genus Cryptotis; species Cryptotis parvus. The sequence continues at coordinate 2,254 of JAJIBD010009836.1, forward strand.
ATAGAGATGTTGCCAGGGTAAGATGTGCTGTTTGTGCATTTTGCATATGATTGCTGGTATTTGGGAAGCGTCAATCATGGCCAACTGCTACTAATGTTAGCATCAGTCTTTCCATAGCCAAAATGAGGAACCAGGGGGGCTGGAGGAGTTAAGATCTTGCATGCAGCTGACCCAATTCAATTTCCAGCACCATATATGATCCTTTGAGCACTGCCAAGAGAGATCCTTAAGCAGAAAGCCAAGAATATAGACCTTGAGCACTGCTGGCATCCCCAAAACTAACAAATGCAACTGGGGTATCAAAAAAAATTTTAATGCTTAATTGTGTTGCTGTGAAGAAGATACTTGGAATTACCTCTTGTATCTACTCTCCAGTTGAGTACAAGCATTCTCCAGAATAACCTGCTCAGAGTTGGATCTGGACAGCAACTAGCAATGAGTCGTGTCACACAAAACAGTTCAAATGAATAACATACTGCCCTTGCCTGTGACAAGCTTTATTGAACAGAAAATTGCTTGTGAGGTACACTCTCATGTTCTTTGTCCTCCAATAGAAGATCAGTGAAGTATTTCTAGGAGTTTGCTCAGAAATCTTCATCCCAGAAGCAGAGATTTCCTTATTTCACTGTGAAATTCAGGTAATGAACCCATCAGCCCCCTCTTGTGTACTAAGGAAGTTAGAAATAAACTTAGACTCGTCTTCCCTGGAAGTAATTGGCAGTTAATTTGGCTCTGTTTTTTGGAATATTTCCAATCAGTACTGCCTTCACTGATGCTTTTAAAAAAAAAGTACTGCTTTCTGCATTTGTCATAATCTCTCTCTCTCTCTCTGTCTGCCTGTGTGTGTCTCTCTCTGTCTCTATCTCTCTCTGTGTGTCTCTCTGGAAACAATTTTGCATTCACTGAAATGAATCAAACCTGGATGAATTATGAACTGAATAAGAAAATAGGAGATGACTGTAAAAGCAAAGCCAGAGCTCTGTCTTTTTGCAGGCAGAACCAGTGATTCATGAACAAAAATGAATATGGGTTTCATCTAAACCCGGGAGAGAAAATTACTCCCCTGAGAAATTTCCTCCCCTGTGAAAAGGAAAAAGGTGGGTAGAGGGAGGTAACAAAGAAAATTACGGACACCAACATCCCCACCTTAAACACGCATCATTATATTATACTTCAAAACTTGAATTTAGTCAGTTTACCTCCCCCTCTATCCCAGAAAGGTACAGAATGAGATTCACCAAGATATTAATTCACTCACTGTGCAAAAATATTTCTGTTGTCATTTTGAGTGTTTGTGCAATAAAATACAGATGTACATACAGTTGGGATGTCTATGCAATGTGAAAATCAAAACATACTCTTGATAGCATATTTTTCAACATCTCCTCGCCCCAGTAAGTTTATTTTGAATGATAAGAGAATTATAAGTGTTTTTGGGGGATTAAAAAGGTATAATATTTGAAATGAAGATCTTGCACATATATCTATAGCGTTTCTATGAAGACTGCAGACATGGGGCAGAGCTGCTACTGGCTCTCCTGTGACCAGCCGCTCACGAGGCGCCCGGGAGGGATGGTGGGTTCTAGCCCTGGCCCACCATCCCAGCAGAGCCTCGCAACAAGCCAGACGATCCCCCACTCCATGAGGGGGCCTCACATTTTCCACATCCGGACTTCTCTCGCTCAGACCTCCACCCAGCAGACCAGCCTATCAGTGCCTGGCTCGCTCGGCCGCTGCGGGCCGCGTGGTTCATCAATAAATGCTGGACTTTGAGATGCCTACAAGAGTATGCTACCTGCACGGCAGAGCCTGGCAAGCTACCCGTGTTGTATTTGATATATATGCCAAATACCAGTAACAATTATAGACCTCATTCGGAATGGATTGAGGCTCTTTATGTTCCTGGAGCAAGCAGATGCCTTGGGCTCTACTAGCATGAGACAGGACATATGGAGATGTTACTGGGGCACGCTCGAGCAAATCGATGATGAACGGGGAAGACAGTGACAGTGATGAAGACATCCTAAAACTTCGACTTATATCAAGCAGCATTTTTTCTTTGTAGTAACTTTTGTCCATTTCACAGATGAGGACATTGTTCCAGACCACACACCTTAGCTGCATGGGTTCGGGAAGTTTTAGGTCAAAGAAATGGAATGTTTATACTATTCCAAGAAAATAGACCTAACTTTTTAAAAAGGAAGAATCACTTAGGTAGGGTTACTTCCGTATGGGAGCTTGGTACAGGGAACCTGATTTTATGCCCTAATAATCTCCTCTTACCTGTGGATCTCTCAGATCTCTCACTATCTCCAGTAATAAGTAGCTTCCTGGTGGAGGGCCCAGGAAGAACCTGCTGCTTTAGATTACACCCGTAATTACTCTGACTGATGTCATAAGTTCTGAGACCTTGGGTTATCAAGATCTGCTCCCTCTTATCACAAATCAGAACATGGCTGACCTTGCACAATATCAATTTTCATAGATATCCCTCGCCTTAAAAGAATACTTATCTAGAAAAGGGGTTTAGCATATTGGGTGTCAGCTGATTTCATTGAAAGAGCATTGCTAATCACAACAATCTTGTTTAACTGTCTATAACTCTACTAGATGGTATCTTTCATATGTGAGGGGATTCCATTTTAACATGCCGATCTCTATATTCCAAATAGCGTTCACAGTATCTAACAAATGAAACCTCTTTGGCAGTATGTAATCAATGTTGCAACTCTGCACTGTGTCCTGACTATGGGTGGGTCCTTAAGAATTGCATATAAATTAGCATACAAAACTCCAGATCCTTATGCTTATTGACTTATCCTTATGATTATTGCTTAGCTCTGCAGGAAGGTACTTTTTTTTTGCTGAATGTTACAGCAGATGTCCTTGTTCTCCCCACTGGTTCCCTCCCTTAATGTCCTGTGTCCTCCCTGGGCTGTTTCCTCAATGCCTTGCCCCATGATGCTTACATGGGACATCTTGTCCCATGTAAGCATCATGGGATCAAGATATGTGCATGAGATCCACTAATCCGATGCTAGTGCTCTGTAGTCTGCTCCATACTCTTGGTACTCAATGCTCCTGTGTCCTTTTGGCTTTTCTTTGTCCTCGAGCCACCTGTATGGAACTGTTGCCTTTATGCCATCTTCCAGGCCACAGGTGGGGGATTAAGGAGAGGATGCTCTCGATCTCAGTGTGGGAGTGTAATGTTAAGAAGAAAGTTGGCTAACTTGTGTGCTCCTTGTATTTGTTTGCAATCTTCATCTCTATCCATTTTCAGTGTCTCTCTGAATGGCTGTACCTTATGTAGGAGAGATTTTAAAATTACCAGTGGCTTTAACTGGGTTAGCTGGTGCCTCTCCTCTATAACCATAAAAGTCATGAATGGGTGAATAAAGAGTCAATGTAGGGTGAGGGACATAGAAGTGACTTGATAGGAGAAATGCCGAGTGCAATGGAGACCTCGAGCAGCAGAAACAGGAGGAGCAGAAACAAATAAGTACATGGATTCATTTACGATCTCATGAAACATCCAAAGAAACTATTTAGAAAGTGGTTACCATTTAAGACAAGAGATTCAGATCCAGGAGCTGGAGCGATAGCACAGCCGGTAGGACATCTGCCTTGCACCACGGCAGACCCAGGTTTTGATCTCTGGCATCCCGTATGGTCCCCTGAGCACCGCCAGGAGTAATTCCTGAGTGTAAAGACAGGAGTAACCCTGAGCATTGCCAGTGTGACCCCACCCTCCAAAAAAAAGAGATTCAGATCCATTAACCATTAAAACGATCACTGGTATTGGTACCCAATGGTCACTTATTCTACCAAGAACTAAAGTCTTGAGGTTTTGTTGATAGGAAGAATATTCTCTGCTCTACCTACAGTCAGATTTTTTAAAATAAGCATCAAAATTCAGAAGGGTAAAAACATTTCAATGGTTTGTTGTAGTTTTTCATTATCAGTTGCTTTGGCCCAAATCTGTGTTCCAGAATCAGATAGCAATTAGTTTCATAAGCTATGCGACTCCCCAAACCATTGCACTGCTTTGTGAACTGGCAGCAGAGGTAAGTTCAAGAAGTTCAATGATCTTATTTTGACCTTGATCTCACACCTCACTACCCTTCTCTTCTCTTCAGGGTCTATCCACAAACTGGTGGAATTTCCGACATTTTCAACATCATGTAAAAACAAATATCTACCCCAAAGACCCAGATATTGATGTGGGCCCACTTTTTCTAGTGGGAAATATGCAACCTGTGAAGGTATGTTTAGATCCTGGGCATCTGGAAGGGATTCTTGGAAAGACCAATTGCCTGACTTGGAAAGAGCAAACTAGAGATTCCAGCTTCAAACATTCTGAGAGTGCCTCTCCTTCCAGAACACAGAATTGCAATAACTGAGTTTGGTGGTGGTGTATGAATTACAAGGTGATGTGGGGCTGAACAAGTTTCCAACCTTACAGGCCATTCAATCTAAAATCTCACGATAGGAAGTAAGACAGTTCATATCTCCTTACCTGGGCAAGTCTAGTGACTGATGGTTTCCTGCCCAGTGTCTGTCACTATCTCTGAGGTAACCCAATCAGATTGTCTGACTAAGGTTGGCAATGACCCTCACTTAACAAGAATTTGGAGACAGTCAATGGGCAAAGAGAGGCCAACTTACTCATTAAGTTCTAAATCACAGGCATTTAAATATCTACTTATGTCAAGTAACTCTACCTCAGTTAGAAGACACTGCTGATATTTTCAGTTCTCATTCATATTAATTCATGTCTAAATAAAAACACAACCCAAATTCTTCTAAGACACTTAGAGATTTTACCTGTTAAGTGTACAAACAGAAAAAGGAGAAAAGTTAAAATTCCTCGTTGATTTTTTTTTTAAAAATTAGCAGAAAAATTAGTGACCAAATTTAGTAAAAGTAAAGTTTTTAATAAATTAATTTTTAATTTAATCCCAGTGAGACACACAGTAACAAAGTTGTTCATGATTGAGTTTCAGTCAGATAATGTTCCAACACCTATCCCTTTTCATTTCCACAAGAGTAAATATTGTTTTGCTTTGGGGCCATAACCAGAGGTTATCAGGGCTTACTCCTGGTTCTGCACTCAAGGATCACTCCTGGTGGTGTTTAGGGGAGCCATATGTGGTGCTGGGGATCAAATTTTGTTATGTGGCACAAAGACAAATGTCCTACCCAAAATACTATCTCTCTCTAGCCCAAGAGTAAAGATTCTTGACCTAGAAATATAATATAGTCACTTGTATTGCATGTAGCTAACCCATATTTGACCCTTGGTACCCATGAGCCACACAAGGAGATACACCCCCTCCATCATCACCACCACCACCACCTCCGCCCAGGCACAGAGACAGGAATAGTGCCTGAGCACTGCTGTGTAATAAGTAAGCACTGCTGTGTAATAAGTAAGCACTGCTGTGTAATAGGTGAGCACTGCTGTGTAAACCCAAAAAATAAATTTTTAACGTTCTTCATGCTTTACTTCCCATCTTTTTATATCACTTTCTTCAAGCATTTCTTCCTTTAGCAACCATTTAATTAAATCTTTGATGTACCAGGTCCTGTGCACACATTTTTAAAAGGCTTAGAGTGCTCTCTGGAAGAGTACTTAAAGTACTCAAGATTGAGTACTTAAAGTACTCAATTGAGTATAAAGTACTCAAGATTGAGTACTTAAAGTACCCAAGATTGAGTACTTTAATACTCAAGATTGATACTTTAAGTACTCAAGATCTCTTGAGTACTTTAAGTACTCAAGATCGAGTCTCAGAATACTCAAAGTGGTTCCTCAACAGCCAAGCACCTTCCATTTACTCTCCATTCCCTATTTCCTTCTACTTAAAAACCTGGAAGTTTAAGAGTTATTGCAAACATCTATTATTATTCCTGCTATATTTCTTTTTATTTATAAGAATAATAGAAGGAAGGCGCAATCCTACTATGCAAAAGTTATCTCTGTAGAAGAGAATGAATTGAAAGAGAGAGTCGAACACTGCTCATAGAGTTGTAGCCAAAAGAAGAGAATATGCAAATAAATATCAATTGAATTTTCATTCAGTCATTCCATTAGTAAAATCACTAATCTAACAAATCACAGGCTAACTTAGCAAGGAGATGCCATCAATATTCATTGTGCTTTAGAAAGAGCAAATCACAGCTTAAGATCCACGATGAGAACAGAGAGAAAAAAAACAGGAAAGGCCTATGCCTATACTGTTTATCACATATCAATTAATAGCTCATCAGAACTCCACCTACTATTGAAATAAAGCTATCACGATCACGATCTTCCCATTGATCATCTATTTGCTAGAGCGGGCACCAGTAATATCTCTATATGTCCTGTCTCATGCCAGTAGAGCCAGGGGCATCAGCTTGCTACAGGAACATAAAAAGCCTCAAACTATTATATTAGGTCATGGGAATGACCTAATATAGTATTACTGAATTTGGCATATCAAATACAACACGAGAAGCTTACCAGGCTTGCCGGCGGGAGGCAAACTCTTTTTTAAACACCTCCAAATAAAGCATTTATTGATGAACCCCGCTGCCAAGCTGTGATGGGCTGGTCTGCTGGGTGGAGTTCTGATGAGAGGGAAGTCCAAAAAGTGGAAAATGGCAGCTCCGTGGAGTAAGGGAGGGGGTGGTCTGGCTTGTTGTGAGGCTCTGCCGAGGTGGTGGGCCAGGGCTAGAACCCGCCATGCCTCCCGACTGCCTCATGAACGGCTGTGCACAGGGAGAGCAAGGAACAGCTCTGCCCCATGTGTGAGAGTCTCTGGACCAGCATACCTGGGCCGGATTGAGAAAAATGAAAATTTTGTATATATCACACTATAAATTTGTATATATCACACTATATATACAAACATACACACTCATACACACAGATGACCTTAATGTACTGACCAGATGTAGTATTTATTTTTTTTAAGTATTTTATTATACCACTGTGAGATATACAATTACAAAGATATACAATTAAAAAAGTTTATATTTGGGTTTTGGTCATACAGTGTTCTAGCACCCATCCCTCCACCAGTGCCCATCTCCCACCACCAATGTCTCCGGTTCCCTCCCCTCCTCCCCCAAACCGCCTCCATGGCAGGTTCTTTTTTTCTTTCCCTTTCTCTCTCTTTCTCTTTTCCTTCCCTTCCAGACTATGGATTATAGAACATACATTAAAGGGTTGTCCACGTGTATCTTTTTGCCTGTATTTAATGCTCAGTTCTAGGTTGATATTAGTACCCTTGACAATTGTTAGCAGACTGTTCCATTTTCTGTCTTACCCTAGCCTCTGACTACCACACGTTTGTGATAATTTCCACCTCTGACAAGACCTCCTGATACATGTTTCACTTGACCTTGGATACTGATATCATAATATGTACATATATGTTTATGTAGATGTAGTATTTCTTATTCAAGTTTTACTCTCTATTTAGTACGGCAAGAAGAAAATTAAGTACATTGACTATGAAAAACAGCACCTGTACTTCTACCTGGGTGAGTGTTTTTTAGGGTCATATTTCTTATTACTTAGTTCCTGAAATCCAACAGTGATGTCACTGGAATCATTTTAGAGGCAATCGGCGTCTTATCAGGACTTCAGACAGAAGTAACACGTCTTCCTATAGACTCCCTGGGGGTAAAATTCTGAAAAAAATTGGAAAAGAAAATCGGTTTTTAAAAGGCATGTCAATGATTCTGGGTACTGAGCAGAGGAGATACCAAGGAAGGTATAAAATAAGATGCCAGTCAAAATGTCTTGCCCATAGAATCCCCATACTGGAAAGTTTGGGCCCATGTCAAGAAGAGAACAGTGGTGTTTGTGAGAAGGAAGAAAGCAGAAAGAATGCTGAAACACCAAAAGGCTGTACCAGCCGGCATTCCCACCAACAATGGATGAGTGAAAAAAAAAAAGAATGCTGAAACACTAATATCAAGATTTGGGGGATAAAAGTTTAAAAATAAATGGTCACTAAAGATCTTCACATGGCAGAAATCTGTTTCCAGGACTTACAAGCAACTCTAGATGGTATTTTAGTGCATAGAGTCAGCAGATAGAACCACATACACATAGTCTGAATGTGGACGAGGATTTGAAAGAAAACAAGGAACGTAAAATAATTGACTATTGTTATAACAAACTTTTTCTAAAGAAAATAAACTCTTTGCTCTTAACATATGACAGCCCACAAATAAAAGTGTCTTGCAACCCCCTAAATATGCTTGTATAAAACTTGCTTCACAAAATAAGGGAAAATCCCAAGCATTTCCTATAGATTTCATTCCTGATGGTTTCTCATCATGAGAAATCTTGGTCTCAGTGTTGGTCCCCAGGTGAGATTAACACCTCAGAAGGGGAGGGATGATATGGGAGCCAGAGAGTAGGAGCTAGAGATAGACTTACAATACCCAGCCACATAGTGGACAGCTCCAAACAACAATGAGTTATCTGGACCCTCCTGCTAAGGTGGAGCTAATGATCTGATGCCTGCATGTTGGCCACCAATGGTGGTCTGCAGTGTGCCTGACCAGAGATCATCGTCCATCTCCTCTCATGCATGGCCAGAAAAAAAAGTATGATGTTATCGATGCTCCATTTTAAAAGGTAGCTGATCCCAAGACCAACTAGCTGTTTGTTCATTAAGGAAAGCAGCTGAAAGCCTTTTCAGCACTCTCCCTCCCGTCGACTATATTTATGCAATAGGCCTTGAGTGTATTTATGATACATGAATGAATGGTGTGGAATCACTGCAGACAGCCCACCTCACCAACAACACTACCCTCAGGAGCTGTAGCAATTCCCTTTCCCTTCAGACACCAAATTAGCATTTCAGATACAAATAAATGGAGCCTTACTCAAGCTTTCAAAGAGAAGCGTGAACATTTGATGAAAATGCCGAGACAGATTTGATTCAGACCTATGTAGTGGAGGAGAATTTTCAGTGAAAACTGAGTTCAACTCTACCGAAACAAAAAGTGGAGACATTTTAAGTGATGAGGCACACACAAGGGAAGTCCAGAAAGACGGGGAAGGGAAGAAGAGTTGGTTAGACTATTTGCATCTATCTACAGGGCCTAATGGACATAAGGCTCCTATGACCTATGGGTACTAGAAGACAGGCCAACTTCTTGATGATTACATCTCCAAGAGGTGATGGCCACATCTTTCAGAAAAACATAACTTGGTCCTAGGTACTTTGGTGTATAAAATTTTTTACCAATCAGTTTTTTAATGAATCTAATTTTTCTATCACAAATGCTCTAAGAGGAGTTAAATGCCTATAATTGACTTGAAAACACAGCAAATCCCTTATCACAATGTTCAACTTTCTCAGATAGGGACTTAAAAGATTCTAGATGTTAAATCATTCTAGGCGCTAAATACCTTAGCTTGAAGTTTTTTAAGGCCTAGGATCAACACCAAGGCCTAGTCAAGAATCGGTCCCAGAAGGCTAGAGTAAAGTTTTCAAAAAAAAATTTGTCAAGATCCAGAGTCTAGAAGAAAATAGTGGTTACCAGGAGGAAAGGGGTGAATAAATTTGGGGAAAGGTATCAATTGCAGGATGTTATATAAACAGATGTTGATTTAGAATGTGTAAAATCTAAAATTCACATAACTTATAAACCAGTGTTATTTCAATAACAAAGACTTAATTTTAAAAAACTTTAAAAAGGAGAGAGAATTCCTTGCAAATGTTGACTCAGGTTCAATACTCAGCATCCCATATGGTCCTCCAAGCACTGCCAGGAGTAACTCCTGACTGCATTACCAAGAGTAATCCCTGAGCATCTACAGGTGTCACTCAAAACCAACATTTTTTAAAAGTGTCTTCTTGAGACTCATTTGTGTTCGAATATACTCACTGAATTTGGTGTAAACACAGTTTTCAAACTCTCTGGCAAAAGAAATAAGTATGTCTTCTTTATCTCTGCCATCTCCGTGTTGTGACTAAAGTTTATGAAAGGTTTAATGAGCCCATGGACCTTGACACCGGTTGAAAGCTCACAGTATAAACCCTTGCAGGTGTCTCTCTCAAGAATGACTCAAATGTCCAAAGTTTCCATAATGATCTCAAGGCACCTTGAACCCAATGCCTGTTCAGTCTCAGAAAATGGACAGATCCAGAGAAGCCCAGAATGTGAGGGGCGAGGGCACCTGCGTGTCCCAAAAGAGATGACTTTGCAGGGATGCGTGGTGAGAAGAGATTCCTGTGGACTTGAATTCATATCACTTCCTGCTCAGTCTTTGACCATTTCTTGTGGTTCTCTTTCAGTTGCGCTCCCCCTCCTCATGCCTATATATTTTAACCTGCAATCCATGCAAGTGATGTACCTCCGAAGGTATTGGGTGGTGAGTAACTTGGCTCAGTCTTTGAGGCTAGATCAAACTAACAGATAAAACAAACAAGAAATGAACATGCTTGACTCCTTATAAAACTAACCTCTTTCAATAACTAGATATAACACTTGATGTGTAGCTAAGGGGACCTTACCCAATGTGGGGACATGAAATTGTGTTTTGAGTAGTTAATTGTCAAGCATTTCTCTCTACAGGATATTGCCTGGGTTAGCAGCTTTTTATATCCGTTATCTCATCACATTTGGCCCTTTCTATGGAATCTTTGGAACCATTTTGCTCATATACGTAGTCAAGTAAGCAAACAATAATATTCTTTTTTTCTCATAAACCCGCATGATCCCGTTATCTTTATTATCTAAGCTAGTTTTATCTAAAACTGTCACATTTCCCAAAATAAAGAAAAATAATCCACGTAGTTAAATAGAGATTGTTGGTAAAAAATAAATAATTGTCCTATCTATTCTTTTTCTATTTGCTAAATTCCTCATTGCTGACATCTATTTAGTCCTTACATCCTTTTAAAAATTATAATTCACTCAAATACTACAATCTTTGTTAATTATAATGGAAAACGGAAATTTGGTTGTTTCATGATTTTTTTTCCAAAAACCAAAGTGATTTCCTATGGAATATCCCTCAATGCTCTATTTTCTTTTCATGCTTCTGCATTTGTTATGCTACATCCTACGTAATAGAAGGATAATGAGAGATACTGTGCAGCAAGCATTTAGCTAAAGGTTCTGTGTGCAGTCCTTTATTTGATATAATCCTGGCACAATGTTGGAATGTAGATGGTATAGATATCATCACCATTTTTCTTCTAGAGAAGTAGTTGACCCAAAGAGATTAAATCACTTGCCCAATGTTACAAAGCAAGTGATGGCCAAACCAGAAGCTGAACCCAGCGATATCCAATAATGGCTAATCTTCCAGTCAATCATGTTGCATACGCTCTTAAGGACTCTAGGAATAATTTCATCCTTGCACCAATGATAGCAAGCTGGGGGCATTTTTTCCTTGTCAGAGAAAGCAAGATTAGTCACATGACTTAAAGTCACAGTTTTGATTTTAGATGCAAAAGACTCCAAAGGGACGATAGATGTCCCGATTTCATTGCAATCTCTAATTCCCTTCCATTTCTTTCAATGCTCATCCTGGTCTCCCAGGCAGTTGGACAAGCTCAGTGACTGGAAAAGAGCACCCCAAGGAATTCTAACTTTCCAATTTTATTCTCCAAAAGGTTTCTTGAAAGCCCCCTGGATTGCCTATGTGACACAAATGAGCCATATACCAATGAAAATGAGCTATGAGGAGAACCAAGACTGGCTCAGCTTGCAGGTAACTGGAATTTCTGGGAAAGCCTCCTGCTGTAATGATGTCAAGTCTGGTCACGTCAAAGAGTAATAGTTGATACTTGCCAAAAGCTGGCCAGGAACAGGCATTGACCAAAACTTTTGCATTCACTACAGGTAAGAAATCAGATTGCAAGTGATAAAATTGAGACAAAGAAGTGAATAACTTGCTAAAGTTCCACAACTAACAAGAGTAGAAGTAATTTTTTAAACCTAGACAGTTTGATTTCAAGTCAATTTAAAGTTGGTAAACCATATTTCAACAACCAAATACAGCTTTATAACCTGTCCTTTATAATGGAGTGGCCATGGCCAAAAAGAAAATTGCAATCTGGCCCTTATAGAAAGGTGTGTTGAGTCATCTCTTGATAAGAGCCTTGCTTAACTTCAAAGGACAGTTCTTCAGGGAAATTAGAGCCTTCTAGAATTACAGGTTAGGGAGAAATTACTCTCACCTAAGGCTATCATACATTTTATATATTGCTTTGTGTATTCTTCTTAGTAAAATGTTAAATGGCCTTTTTAAAACATTTTTTAAAATAAATCATTTTGAACCCTGGGGATATATCTTTTATAATCCCTGGTTTCTTACATGATAAAGGTACTCGATCACTATTTGACAGATGAGTAGAGGAATAAATATTCTTTGCTTGGGTTCATTAACATCTAATCTAAACTTTACTTTTTTTAGGTCTTGGCTACCTGTAATGTTGATCAGTCCTTTTCAATGACTGGTTTTCTGGGCACCTGAACTTCCAAATCGAGCATCAGTGAGTAATAGTAACAATGATGATAATGATGACAGGGGCTATCACTATCACATGTAACTGTACCATTTCCGCCCATGTACCTTTGAGAGTCCTAAACTGAGGATCCCAGGGCCAAGAAATGAGCCAGAATTCTCTGACAGCTATTAATGTTATGTTAGTGGTGAGAAAGGAAAGAACATAAAGTTAGCAATTGTGAATAAGAATAGGATCTTAGGAGTAGTGACGCAATTACTAGAGTCCTAGGAATTTCGTAATTTGGGGAATCGTTTTCTTTGCATTTTATTTGTTATCAAAACCCAAGAAAAATTATCCTACTTACCATTTAGGTTATCTGGTTAGATAGCCAGTTAGGTTACCATGGGCAGCTAGATGATACGATAGTAGTATGGATAACTTAGATGGATATGACCTTAAGGAAAAAGAAAATGATTATATTTGGAGAGTCTTCCTTTCAAGTTTATTCATGGGAAGGATTTTGCACACCCTCTTTGTCAAAGTCATATGTGTGAGAGTTAGAGAAAGTAAACTTATGGAATTTTCTCTTCCTTTATTTCATATTAGTTCTTTAAAATCTTATTAAAATGAGAAAGAATTATTACTTATGTTCTACAGGAAGGACATTAAACTCAAGAAGGTCATGTAACTAATTAGTGAAAACATTGGATAAAAGACCATTTTTCCCTACTTCTCATTTCTATACTATTCTTTGCCCTTTCATAGTTAAAACCTTTTAAAAAATATTCACCTGTTCATGGTGCAGGAGTTAAATGAATGTGTGCTGGTTATGCAGTAGCATAGAAAGAGATGTGAGGGTCTGGTGTGTGTGTGTGTATGCGTAAGAGAGAGAGGACCTCCAGTTCTCTACAAATATGCTGATTTGACCTAGACAAAAATATATAGTATATAAGGCTAATATTTATTCTTTTAACTTGTCCCAAACATTTGCTACGACATAATTTCTTTTTTTAAAGTATTTTATTATACCACCGTGAGATATACAAATAAAAGATATACAATTAAAAAAGTTCATGTTTGGGTTTTGGTCATACAGTGTTCCAGCACCCGTCCCTCCACCAGCGCCCATCTCCCACCACCAACATCCCGGTTCCCTCTCCCTTCCCCCAGCCCACCTCCATGGCAGGTTCTTTATTCGACATAATTTCTGAAGGTAAAGAGATAAGAGTGTTCTGACAATAGTTCTCAAACTCCTGTACACAATTTCAAATTATACAAGGTCAAGACTGAGTATATCTGCATTGCTGATATGACTTTAATTGGTTAAGAAAAAGGTGGTGGAAGGAGGGAATCCTTTAGCTTTCTTGAGGTCTGAGTATAAACTCCCATCTGTTTCCCTAGTCTGTTCCCCACAATGCCGCGCCATAATTATCACAAGGTGGCGCCTCTGGTGAGATCGCTGTGTGCCAAGCATGGACTGCAGTATGTGAAAAAAAGCCCATGCTGAAGGCGTTTGGAGACATTACCAGGTAATAACAGTCTCTGGATTCATGGCTCTCTGGTTCTCAATTCCCTTTACTACTGGCCACAGACACTTCACTGGATTATGACTCATTCCTCCAACAACCTTTTTAGGGACATCTTTATACCCAAACATGGACTGAGATTCTGCAGGGAGTCACATCAAGAGCAGTAATGATGATAATGACTTTAATGCTCTCTTCTAGGGACTTAGAGAAAAAGCCGTAACAGTTCCGTTTCTAACTTCTTAAAACCAGGGCTGGATATTTTGTCTGTGTATTCTCTGTAGAATTCTATGTTCTTTGGGAATTAAGTGCCAGACAGGATCTTCAACTCATCATGCCTTAGTTGGCTAATCTCGATACCTGTGGCATCCAGGAGGACCTAACAGTCTAGGAGCCAGGCGGAGAAAATTCGTCCCTTTATACCCATCCCAGCATGCCTGACAAGGGCTTGGCTATTTTGGCCAACTAAGCCCATGGTTCAATCAAGAAGCTGTGTCGCCAATACTGCCTGGGTTCTACAGTGCTAAGACTTACCCAGGTGACCTGAGCAGTACTCGAGAGGCCTCCATGGCTGTATGCTGCAATAAAGTGTTGCCAGGGATGGAACAGGGAATCCACCACATGCTGGGAAGTTGCCTTAACCCCTGTACTATCTTTCCAGTCCCAGAAGTATCACTAAGCATGACTGGAGTGACAGTAGTAGCCCCACGCAATGAACCACAGGCCACATTGCCAGGAGGAACAATGCTGAGAGGAGCTCAGGACCTCACTCCTTACCCCAGCACCAGCAGATCTAGCCACCATTTTTCAAAAAAAAAGAGACCAGGCATTGCAAGGCATTGCATCCTTCTTTTGTTTGAATCACACTTACTTCAGTTTGCTTCTCCCCCCCCATAGGGCCTTGAAAACATCTGCAGCCCTGTGGATGGATGCTTACTATGAAACATAATATTGAACATCAGCTTTTTGATGTGCATGACATCACACCTCTGAAGAGAATTGGTGAATGTACAGAAGTTCTACCTTGTTTAATTGTCGGTGTCATTGGCACACTGGGTGTGCCAAGGTCTGATTTCCATATACACATGATAACCCGATCCCTGAAAATTTACCCTGCAAAGAAGCAGAGGAAAAACAAGATGACTTCAGCCAGGAGTCCCAATGATCACATTTTCAATAGACTTTGAATATAGTCCTACCAATAGATCATCTCATATCAGCTTAATGGAATCATCTCAGCCTGATGAGAAAGCATATAAGTCCAGTAAAAGTTTTAATGACGAAACAGTATAGGTAGAAGTGAATCAAAGGAAATGGAAATACCTCGATGGGAAAAGTGCAATTGCTTTAGAAGAGTCTAGTGTATTTAATAAGTCCCTGTTAAAACAATATTTTGTAATCTTTATTTAAATTTTAACCTTTAAAAAATAAGTATAATATTAAAGTCTCCTTCAACATTTTAACATCATTTTGTATTTTATTCATGTAGATACAGATGTATATTTTGTATATAAATGGATACAAATACATACCTCGCATTTTATAAATATTTCTAAGTTATAAAATATCTTAAATGAATCTTCCTATATCCAGGCCCCATAACAACTGAGTTAGCAGATTCAATATTTAAGATGAGTGGGTTCTTCTTAAGAATAGAATATCAGAATGTGAGGGAGATCTGGCTGCGACATCTGTCACCCCATTGATCGCCAGGGTTGATTAGGCTGATCTGGCAGACTAGGCAGGTGTCCCATTTCCCCCTCAATGCTCCATGTGCATCCCTCCCCCGGAATAGAGATGGACTGGTCCTCAGTCAAGGATATACAAGTAGCTGCACTCCCCTGATAGAACCTCCAAACAAGCTCTCAAGAATAGAGTATCAGTAATATCCAAGGTCAGGCAAAATATGGACCAGGAGGACTTAGTGGGTGGAATCTACTGCAAGTGTGTGAGAGTCAGAGATTAGGTAAAAACAGAGAAGGGACAAGTTGTGCTAATAATTGTTGGAAATGGTAATACCAGTCTAGAACTGATAGTTGAATGTAGGCAAAGGGATATACAGTAACCCCTAAATGTATTGCAATATTGCAAGCCACAATGTGTAAGAGAGAAGGGAGAGACATAGACAGAGACAGAGAAAGAAGAAAGAAAGAAAGAAAGAAAGAAAGAAAGAAAGAAAGAAAGAAAGAAAGAAAGAAAGAAAGAAAGAAAGAAAGAAAGAAAGAAAGAAAGAAAGAAAGGAAGGAAGGAAGGGAAGGAAGGAAGGAAGGGAAGGAAGGAAGGAAGGAAGGAAGGAAGGAAGGAAGGAAGGAAGGAAGGAAGGAAGGAAGGAAGGGAAGGAAGGAAGGAAGGAAGGAAGGAAGGAAGAAAGAAAGAAAGAAAGAGAAGAAAGGAAAGAAAGAAAGAAAGAAAGAAAGAGAAAAGAAAGAAGAGAAGAAAGAAAGAAAGAAAGAAGAGAAAGAGAAAAGAAAGAAAGAAGGAGAGAGAAAGAGAGAAAGAGAGAGAAAGAGAGAAAGAGAGAGAGAAGAGAGAAAGAGAAAGAAGAAAGAGAGAGAAAGAAAGAGAAGAAAGAAAGAAAGAAAGAAAGAAAGAAAGAAAGAAAGAAAGAAAGAAAGAAAGAAAGAAAGAAAGAAGAAAGAAAGAAAGAAAGAAAAGAGAGAGAGAAAAGAGGAAGAAAGAGAGCGAGAGGCAATAAGACAATGTGTGTGCTATGGAGGCACGCTTGGGGAGGACAAAGGGAATCAGGGGACATTGGTGGTGGGAAATGGCTCTGTGGAGAGATGGGTGCTGGAACACTGTATACTGAAACCTAATCACTGTTATTGTTTATCTCACTGTAGTATAACAAAATTTGAAAAGAATAGAGAACCAGGCTAGAGAGACAACTCAATAGACTAGGGCTCGTGTTTTATAAGCTGAAGGCCTGAGGTCAATTCCCAACACCGTGTGGTTTCTTAAGCACTATCAGAGTGTCCCCTGAGCCATGAGATGGGATGAGCAACAACCCCTGATTATCAGTGATCTAATCCCAAAACAAAAAAGAAACAAACAAAAGAATAAACTGAGTATAAGATTCATTAGCTTAACCCCTACCCACAGAGCAAAGTTTAGGGGTTTAATTATGGAATGGTCCTAAGAAAAAACAAGATGTTTTGTTTATATCATCTAGATCCCAGGCTTGGCATTTACATCATGAATTAGATGAGAGAGTTTGGATGCTGGAAGAATGAATGGACACTCAGTACCACACAGAGTCACGTGTCTTTGTGTATCTCTGCACTGTGACATAGCACAACACACCACCCAACCCCAGCCCTAAGCAAGTCAGCACTCCCGGTGTGTTGGTGAAATCTAACAGGAAGCATTACATTTCTTTATTTCAAACCCTGCAAAATACTCTGTTTCTGAATTCTATACTTGCTGTGGCGGAAGGAAATGTCCTGGGCTTGAAAGGACTCCCCAGAACTGAAGCAGAGGCGAGCACCATAGTTCACGGCGGAGCAGTAAAGAACAATTCATTAGATTTCTTGCACATCCCGGAAAGTTAGCCACACATTTGCAAGCTTAGATGCAAGAAGGATGGTCTCAGAAGACCCGGCATCAGAAGGCTTACAATACCAAATAGGGAAGTTAGGCAGGGGCTAGGGATAGAGAAAAATTTTGCTGCCTTCATGGTTCTTTGTCATGTAAACCTTATATGCATCTACCAAGAGCCCAGATTGCTCCTATTCATGGATCTATAGATGATTCCTCCTGCTCGAAATCAAAGTGGCAGGTGAGAATGGGATACAGGGGTTGGTTCTTGCTATCTCCTGTCATGCAGCTCCAGGTCTGCTGAAGCAGTTTCTCTGGTCACTAGGAGTGTCAAGAAGAGTCTCCATGGAACAACTTGCTGGCCCGTAGATATTCCTTCCACAGTGTCCCAAACTAGCTACTCTGCAATTTCCACCTGAGATTGGTTACTGTATAATGAAACAAGTGCCACTGAGATGGAAGAGAAGGAAAGAGGAGAAGGTGGGAGACTAAGAAAGGAGGAGAAGGGAGATAAATATTAAATATGTAATAAGCACTTCTATACTGATCTTGACCCTTTGTATGTATTATTCCATGTAACATGCATAACCACCCCTATAATTAATCTCATGTTATATGAAAACTTGAAAGCGTAGGAAGCCAAGCAAAGGCCAAGCAAATGTCCTCATGTCGTAGAGTTTGAAACTCAGGGGTGTCTGATTTCATAGTTACTGCTTTTACTTATCATATCAGGAAAGTAAAAGGGGTATCCAAAGACATGAGCTGTTGGCATTTTAAAAAACCATATCTTATAATTTCCCAGGATCTGGTGGGATAAGCATTATCTTTACTCCTCAGTGAGAAAGGAATCAAGACCTCAGGGACCAAAAGCAGGAAGATCAGGTGACAAGAAAGAGGCCCTAGTGACTAGTTTATACTCATCGACCCTAAATAAAAAAATATCTGCCTAGGGGATAACCAAGCTGAAATTTCCATTTCAGAAGACATAGACAGTACATTAAACACGGAGGCACCAACTAAAGGCACATCTTTGAGATGTTTTGGTAACACTATGAATCCAACCAAGGGATATTCACCATTCTGATGGCCTCTTTGTACAGTTTCCCCTGGTACTCTACTCCTCTAAAGTTTTACTCCTCTTGGGAAAATTAGGCAGTAAAGAAACTGTCTGCATCTCATTTGAGCATTTAGTAAAGATGACCATGTTAGAAGTCAGGAACTTAAGATTCTAATTTCAGCTTCCTGCTTCAATATAGTACAATAAAATTACACATTCCATACCTCAATCTGTAAAGTAGGTGTGGTACATTCTATTAACTGGCCTGTGTACATTATAACAAAATGCGGACAATCAAATAAAACAAGTCAAAGGGAATTATTCCATAAGTCAGAAACTCCCTTTAGATGCTGGTTACTGTTATTATTATTATAATAAGTGCTCCTCCCATCCTAGGCCCTTAAAAAGCCAGAGTGTTGTTCATAAAGTCATGCTAGAAAGACACTAAATCATATTTACAGTGATCGCGGACCTTTTCCCAAAAGTTTATGAGTCACAAGTGGGAAAATCATTTGTCTTGTTGCAACAAGCAACACTCAGGAGTCTACTTCCCGTCTGACTATACTAAGATTCCTAGAACCAGCTTCCAGATCTCAAGTAGTAGAAATTCAGGAATTGTCTTCATTATCCAATTTGATAGTTAACCAGTTGAGTGTAGTCTTGTTTTAAAAAAAAATACCAAACTGAAGTACACCATTTGTTACTTGGTAGGCATTACATTAACATTTTTGTAAAGTACTTTCTTGGATATTTTCTTGCTAACCAGCAACACTAAAGATGCAGAAAATATGAGATTGAACTTAAAATTCTATTACTGCAAGAGTATACTTAGAAACTTTTCTTCTTATCAACATTGCTTAAGAAAGTTTTAATGAAACAGCAATGCTGGCCATTTTAAACAATTGTGATAGTCTTTATCTAAATTTCTATGTTGTCACTTGTCTTCCCATTGTTCATTGATTTGCTCAAGCTGGTGCCAGTAATGTCTCTATTCATTTGGAATGAGGTTTAGTATTGCTACTGTATTCGACATATCAAATACACCACAGGTAGCTTGCCAGGCTCTTCTGTGGCTCTGGGTTCAACCAGGGGCCCATTCTTTTTCTATGTCAGACCATCAACCATCCAGGGCCCACAGGACAGAGCCCTGGGTGTAGACAAGCCTGTCTTCTGTTTGCCACCTGCCAATGCAGTCGGGCACCACAGTCACACTTGTCCAATTTCCTTTTTATTTTACTTGAGTTTGGACCATACCTGACAATGCTCAGTCTACTCCTGGATCAGGATCACTCCTAGCAGTGCTCAAGAGACCAACCAATAAGGGACCAGGGATCATATCAGGGTCAACTGCACACAGGGAAGGAAGAGCCTACACTCTAATCCTATACATCTGACCCCCATACTTGTTTCATTTCATGACTATCACTCTACCTATCTTCTATGCATTTCATTTTTTAATGCAGTTACACAAAAAATTCCAGACAGAAAAGAAACATTGATTAAACAAACAAGTGTATTTTCTCCTCTTCAGTAAGGAATGGGGAGAAGTTATATGGCAGCTTTCTCCTCAGGGCAACTTTAAGAGTATTCTGCTAGCTAACTTTCTGCTATATAGTTATTGATATATAGTTACTATATCTATATCTATGTAGTTATTGATATATAATATCAATAACTTTCTGCAAAGTCAGTGATTATCTCAACATAACAAACTATCATGCATGCACTTAACTTTCATTGTTATTAATTTATTCATATATATTTATCTTCATCATTTTTCTTTCACTTGACACAATTTTATTGAGCACCTATTAAATGTCATGCATTGGGCTAGGATGGTGATATAAACCAAAGAGGTAAGGGCTTGGTCTCTTAGACCTAACATTCTACAGAGCAGAAAATCAACAAGAAAATAAAGGTGGAATAAAAACCAAGATCATAACATGTAAACAAAACAAAGGGAGGTGGGTGGAAATGATAAACTGGAGACTAGATTGGGGGCTCAGAAAAGTGAATCTGAGAAGAATGTGAATGAACCCTCTAAAAGATGATAATAACCAGAATCATCAAAAGCAAATACAAAGTCACTGAGGAAGGAGGAAACTTCCACTTGATGAACAGAGCAAGAGGCCAATGTCAGCGATCCTCATATCTCTTTAATTTCATCTCTTTACAAAGTGTTTCCTTTTGCCTTTCTGGTTGCGTTTGATCACTTGATCACTTGACATCCCGTTATTCATCAATTTGCTCAAGCGGGCACCAGTAATATCTCCATTTGACCCTATCACGTGCCAGTGTAGCCTAATGGAATCTTGTTGCTTCAGGAATACGAAGAGCCTCACTGCTCGTTCAGGGTCTTGACGAAGAAGTCTGACCATCTTGTAGGTGGGCGGCCACGTGATCTTTTGACATCCCGTGGGATCCAGTTGGTAACGGCTCTAGTCCAGCGGTTGTCTCCAAGTCGCATTACATGTCCAGCCCATCTGATTTTCGATGCCTTGACAAACAAGACAGCGTCCCTGATTCTGGAATAGCGACGGAGGTCAGAGGTTCAGATTCCTTCTCTCACTTAAGTGAGGCGTGATATTCCAAGCATAGCTCTTTCAATTCCTCTTTGGAAGACCCGAATAGCTGCGTTTATCATTCATTTTTAGTGTTTTTGTAAGAATTGTTTTCTCTGTGATTTTTGTGCCAGATGAAACAGGTCCTATTAGAGATCCTGTACTACAACTCAAAGTTTGAACTGTGGATTATAGCACTAACAGAGGGAGGAAAATCAGAAGATGAAGGAAAAGATTGCTTTTATACTGAAAAAAACTCTAAGGAGGTATTTCTAGATTTTATTAATATTTGCAAGTGGAGCACCTTTTTCTCCAGCACTGAGACTGCTCTGGGATTCCACTTGGAAAGCCTGATATCTTTAAAACTTTTTCAAGGCACACTGCTGTGGCTTCAGACTATTGGGCTAAGGTCTGAGGTAATAGTCCATTGCAGAAATACCTTTTGACATACCAGCATAAGAAAAAGTTTGAGCTACCAATTTTCGTTAAACACAGCCCTTTCTTGACTTAATTGCAATAGTTCTTGAACCTTAGTTATTTTGAAAACGCCTAATTTCTCATTAGAATTTGACTAAGGTTTATAAGGTAAATCTCTGCACTATCTCACAAAGTCCTTATCTTTTTTCTGACTCTGGCTCTAGCTCCCATCCTTTCTAAACAGCACAGGTTCTGGAGCTGATATATAATAAAAATATTATTAGCAACAAATTTTTATGGTGATATAATAAAAAATTAAAAATAAAAGTAAATACAGTGAAAACCAATAAAAAATATCTGTGGTTTCTGTTTCTCTTGAACTACTCTGTCCTCTCAATTAGGTGACTGCATGAGTCTCATTAATGTTGTGACTTCCATCTAGGCACTAGGGTAGGGCACTTGCCTTGCACACAGCTGACCAGGATTTTATTGCTGGCAGTACACGTGATCCCTCAGCACCTCAACGAGTGATCCCTGAGCATAGAGTTGGGAATAAGCCCTGAACATCACAAAATGTGACCCCAAAGCAATAATAATAATAATTAATAATTAATAATATAGTGCAATGAAAAGAACTATCTAATGTCACTTCCCTGTTTATTCTATTGTCTACTCTATATTATCCCTACGGTAAAGACCAAGTTTTTCACTGAGAATCCTCCCCCAAAGATCACATATTCAAATGCCTTTACCTGGTCTCTGATGCAGTATGAGCAAATTGCCTATAGATGACCAGGCTGGTTTTTTTTTTTGCCCTTGAAATGCTCACAAACAAGCCAAGCTCATTCCAGTTCTCACATCATAGATTTGGGACCATCTTTTCCCTCCTTTGAGTTTGCTTTTACCACTGGACCATCTTCAAAATGAGGTCAATGAGGTCTCTTTTAACCAAAGTGGAACCGTCTATTAATACACCATCATTCTTCGATGGGTCATATTCTTCAAATCACCCTTGTCAAAAATTAATATAGCTCATTTTTAGTTGATATCCTAATTTATATTAGATTACAAGTTACACAAGCATCATATCTATGTTTCTGCTTCTGTTTGTGCCCAGTTCTAGAACAGTGCGTAGCCCAACTTGGGGCTAATAATAGCACTCATATTTATTAACATAAGTACTTATATAGTTACTCCATTTGTTTTTCTTAAGGCAGATTAAAAGAATTTTCCTTTGCTTTCTTTTTCAAATTGTTGGTCTGGCTCAACCTGATGAATGGAACCTTAAACTGAAAATTCAAACAAGAATTATTTTGTATTCTTGCTACATCCTATACTACCCATGTGAAGTGGCTGAGTCATTGCTCATTTCAGAGACTCAGCTCTTTGATATGTGAAACACAGGCAATCACAGTACTTAAACCTTGGAGTTGTGAGCAGATTAAATAAGATAATCCATGTAAAGTCTTTTAGCTGTTGCTTCAAAATTACATGCTTTCTCAATAAATAATAATATTGGCATAGGCTTGTGCTTTCAGATTTAACCACCGAATTATAGATTACTAGATTTCTCTATCAGAGATTATACCTTTATTATTCATATTAATTCCTTTATTTATTCCCTAAAGATATATATTATATCTTTTTAGGGAATAAATAAAGGAATAAATAAGATATATAATATATGTATATATTAAAGAGTTCAATATATACACTATTTTGAGTCATCATAGTGCTGGGTTCCATCTACACAAACTTAAATAATTGTTCTTGCCTTCAAGGTGCTCACCATCCAAGGCAAAAAATAGTGATTAACTTTAGTAATTAACACTCTAATGGGACAAGAGGCAGAGAAGATGTACTATGGAAAGAAAGGGAGAAAGAACAAAGTCTTGGAGCTGGAGAAATAGTACAGTGGGGATGATATTTGCCTTTTCTGTGGCTGACCTGGATTTCATCTCTGGCACCACATATGGTTCCCTAGCCCAGGAGAAGCAATCCCTGAGCACATAGTCAGGAGTAAGTTCATGAGAGCCTTGTGGTCCACACCTCCCAAAGAGAAAAAAGTCACAAGTATTGGAAAGAGGAAGCAGAATAACATTTCCTCGAACCAAGAGAGACATAGAAATTCTCCAGAAGTGAGAGTAGTAGAAGGATGAAGGAAACAGAGACAGGGTTTCTGAAGGCCCTGCACGGGACAGAATATTTGAAGACCAGCAATTCTGCTTTTTGGAAAAGCTTGAAGCCAAGAATATTGGGAAAATTGTGACAGGCCCAGTGTGCTGAGCCAAGAGGCTTAAATTCATCTTAAAACATGTGGGAAGTCCATGTATAAGCACATTTCATGACCTCATTTTCTGGCCCCATGATGACTTTGCTCTTTCTCTCTCTCTTTCCAAAGTGCATCTTATCTGCCCATTGTCCCATTAGAGTGTTAATTACTAAGGTCAATCACTATTCCCTTTGCCTTGGATGTTGAGCACATTGAAGGTAAGAATATTTATTTATATTTGTGTAGATGAACTAATATGCCACTGTACAGAAAGGGCCAAGATGACCAGTCTGCAGTAGGCATCTTGCCACATGGGGTTGGGATTGCCGCTAGCACAAATAAGGAACAACCATGACCATGATAGTTGGAAATGATCACTCTGGACAATAACTGAGTGCTGAAGGAGGTCAAGTGGTACACATGTTGTCCTTTCAGTAACAATATTGCAAACCACAGTGCCTAAAAGGAAAATAAATGGGGTGAAGGAGAGAGAGAGAGAATGAGAGAGAAAGAAGTGTCTGCCATAGAGGTAGGCTGAGTTGGGAGTGAAGTGGAAGAGAAACTGCGGACATTGGTGGTAAAAAATGTACAGTGTGAGGATATGGGTATTAGAACATTGTATGACTGAAACTCGATCAGCAACAAATTCTTAACCATGTATATCACAGTGATTCAATTAAAAAATTTTCAGTTTTAAAAAACATGGGATGCCGTGGAATAAATTTAGCTGGGGAGATACAGTATCAGATGGGTTTTTGAGAAAGACTTGAATTGTGGAAGATGAGACTTTTGTGTAGATAGATTAGAAATCTTGGGGACTAGCGCCATAGCACAGCTAGGAGGGCATTTGCCTTGCATGTTACCAGGTTTGATTCCTGGCATCCCAGATGGTCCCTTAAGAAACATCAGGAGTAATTTCTGAGTGCAGAGCCAAGAGTATCCCCTGAGCATTGCCAGTGTAACCCAAAAAGCAAAAAAAAAAATTTGTCACTCTGAGCAGAAGCAGCCAATATATGAATCTAAATAGTGACAGTGGAAATACTTAAAGAGATAGAATTAATTACACTTCAGCAAGATACTCAAGGAAGACCACTTTGAGAAGCCAAGGCATGACCAAGGGGGAAAGCTTAAGACTGGGAACGAGTTTTTCCTCTTATGCTCTAGGAGTTGGTGCAAGAGCAATTATAAATAACCAATGATCAAGATCTAGTGAAAAATATATGGGTGTAAAACATGACTAGCAAAGCTCATCACAATTAGTAGATTAAGTATGGATTATCCTTGTGGTATTGTCAACAGTGGATCAATTGACATGCAACAAAAACAATATCTGTTACCTGGTAGGTATATAAACAACAGATTTAAATATATTGTATACTGAAATTAATAATCATGGATTAATTAATTTATGATACAATATTAAATCCATGAAACTTAAAATCTAAAGTCTATAAGACGTTCAATAACTTTGTCTATTTACTCAATAAATGGATCCTGGCATTGGACCAGGAAGGATGACCTGAGAGTTCCTGTTTTAAACTTCTATACTATACAGGCTATCACTGCTCCTTCCTCCTAGAAAAATCAGGAAGAGGCCTATGGGAGAAATGAGAAAGGAAGAACTTGCAAAGCAGAAGCCTTTCGGCGTTCTCAGCAGGGAGAGATGGGTGGATACTCTGGTGGTAGCGGACACAAAGATGGTTGAATATCATGGGAGTGAGAATGTGAGTCCTATATCCTCACCCTCATGAACATGGTGACTGGATTGTTTCATAACCCAAGCATTGGCAATGCAGTTCACATAGTTGTAGTTCGGCTCATTCTGCTTGAAGAAGAGCAAGGATTGAAAATAGTGCACCAAGCCGAGAAGACACTGTCCAGCTTCTGCAAGTGGCAGAAGAGCATCAATCCCAAGAGTGACCTCAACCCAGCCCATCATGATGTCACTGTCCTTCTCACCAGAAAAGACATCTGTGCTGGTGTCAATTGGCTCTTGGGAGACCCTGGGACTGTCACACCTGTTGGGGCTGTGCCAGCCCTCACCGAGTTGTAACGTCAACAAAGACTCTGGACTCCCTCTGGTTTTCACAATTGCACATGAGCTAGGACACAGCTTTGGCATCCAGCACGATGGAAAAGAAAACGACTGTGAGCAGGTGGGCAGGCACCCATACATCATGTCCCGCCAGCTCCAGTACAATCCCGCCCCACTGACATGGTCCAAGTGCAGCAAGGAGTACATTACCCGCTTCCTGGACCGAGGTTTGGGGTTCTGTCTTGATGATGTCCCCCAAAAGAAAGGCTTGAAGTTCAAAGTCATTGCCCCTGGAGTGATCTATGACGTGCATCACCAATGCCAACTGCAGTATGGTCCCAACGCTACCTTCTGCCAGGAAGTAGAAAATGTTTGCCAGACCCTGTGGTGCTCAGTGAAAGGTTTCTGTCGCTCGAAGCTGGATGCTGCTGCTGATGGAACACGGTGTGGGGAGAAGAAGTGGTGTATGGCTGGCAAATGCATCACAGTAGGAAAGAAGCCAGAGAGCATTCCTGGAGCTTGGGGAGGCTGGTCCTCCTGGTCTCACTGTTCCAGGACTTGTGGGGCTGGAAAGCAGAGTGCAGAGAGACTGCAACAACCCTGAGTGTGGCTGTGATACCCAGCTAAGTCAGCAGGTGGCAGACAAGAGACAGGCTGCTCTACACCCAGGACTCTGCCTCGTGGGCCCTGTATGATTGATGGTCTGACATAGGAAAGGCCTGGGCCCTGGGTTGAACCCAGAGCCATGGCAGAGCCTGGCAAGCTACCTGTGGTGTATTCAGCATGCCAAAAACAGTAACAATAAGGAACCTCATTCCCAACAAATGGAGATGTTACTGACTCCGCTTCGAGCAAATTGATGAACAATGGGAAGACAAGTGAAACTGATGACAAAAAAAAATGACAGCTCCAAGGAGATCATCGAATAATAGGAGGAAAAAATAAAATATAGATTTCTAAGAACCTTTGTTATTCATCCTTAGATTCTATCAGGTCATCTACTGACTGGGGAAAGAGAGATATTAATTCTCTATGGGTTCAGTGGGCAGTTGTGTTCAGGGACAATGCATTCACAATTCCCAGAAAGGATCTTCTTGAACTATGGGGCTGTACTTGGGGACTTTCTTCAATTGGCCACCACTTAGGGCCTAAAGGATAGCACAGCATGTCAAATACTTGCCTTGCACAAGTTGACCCAGGTTTGATCCCAAAAGCCCCTACTCCACGGTCCCCTAAGCACAACCAGGAGTGATCCCTGAGAGCAGAGTCAGGAGTAAGTCTTGAGCACTTGCCAAGAGTGACCCCAAAACAAACAAAAAATACACATTGAAATAGCCACTGCTTTTTTAAAATTTTTTATTATACCACCGTGAGACATGCAATTACAAAGGTGTTCATAATTGGTTCTTGGTAATACAGTATTCCAGCACCCATCCCTCCACCAGTGCCCCATTTCCACCACCAATGTACCCCCACCCTCCAGCCCACCCCCCAGGCTGCCTCAATAGCAGGTAGCCCCATTTCCCTCTCTTTCTCTCTCTGTCTCTCTCTCTCTGTCTCTCTCTCTCTCTGTCTCTCTCTCTCTCTCTCTCTCTCTCTCTCTCTCTCTCTCTCTCTCTGCATCTCTCTCCCTCTTCTTTTACACATTGTGGAAATAGCCACTGCTTTGAGTTAATACAGTTTAAAATTTATGGGCTGTCTTCACTGGTATTGGAGACATTTTTGATTGAAAATACTGGTTGGTAAGGCCCAGAAAGTATAGGCCCATGACAATGAGAATAGTCACAGCAGTGGAAAGGAAAAGAGGCGCAACCAGATTTAGAGAGGATTTAAGCTATTATAAACCTGCTAATCCTGCTCATGGCAAAGGCCTTCACAATTCTTAAAGCACTTGCATATTCACTACCTCAGTAGTCTTTCAATACCCCAACTAGTCCACGTCTGGGGTCATTAAACCTAAACCAGGACCAGCCCCAGGGTGGAGCTGAGTTCCCAGGCTCATAGAAGCAAAGAAAGCATGTCCCTATAGGACAGAAACTTGAAAAAACTTTTAATGGTCTCAACTGGGAAAATCAACACTAAACATTCCACTCAGTCTC
>JAJIBD010009837.1:0-36294 GCA_021461705.1 Cryptotis parvus
CCCAAAACTTAGATTTTTCTGTAAGATATATCTAAGTGGGGTTTTTGAAGTTTAGTATGAATGTTAGACTTAATACATGGTTCTCCCAACATCTAGTGCATACAGTCATTTAGACTATGAGGCTGGAGGTTCGCTTTCTGTCACAGAGGAGGAAAAGGCGGGAAAGAGAGAAAAATGCCCTGAGCTATTCTAAAAAATACTTTTGTACCATTGTAGTAATAAAGGATATAGCTAACATTTTTATGATTATTGGAATATTGCTCTTGAAAACTTCTGATATTCTATTTAGAATACTTCATTGGGGGCCAGGGAGATTACTCAGAGAGCTGGAGCTCACGTCTTGCATGCTGGATCCTGGGTTTGACCTCTAGCACCTCATGGTTTATAAACAATGCCAGGTTTTCAAGTTTGACTGTCGGGATGCCGCTGGGGTCCCTGACAGTACCAGGACAGAAGTTCTCTTCTACCTCTGAGGCCGCCACAGAACAGATAAAAACTCACTAGTCCGGTGCAGTTCCAAAAAGGTTTAATAGTACAAAAGCTCTTTCACAGCAATACAATATAATGAAAACTCTAGCTCTGGTCAGAACTTAGACCCACACAAAGAGCCTAAGTCTCCTCCAAAGAGAGAGGAACTCACCCGAGAGGAGTCCTACCAAAAAGAAGGAGCAGGAAGGGGCCGGAGTGATAGTCCAGCGGGTAGGGCGTTTGCCTTTGCACACGGCCAACCCGGGTTTGATCAGCCAACTCGGGTTTGATCATCTGCATCTCGTATGGTCCCCCGAGCACCGCCAGGAGTGATTCCTGAGTGCTGTGCCAGGAGTAACCCCTGAGCATCGCTGGGTGTGACCCCAAAAAGCAAAAAAAAAAAAAAAAGAAGAAGAAAGAGCTCTAGCATTCCAACTGGAATAGCCCATGAGCACTTCTGGGTGTGACATAGAAGAAAAAAAAATAAAGGAGCAGGAAAAAAGGTGAAGAGGCCTCCAAGTCAGTCCCCTTATATACACCAAAGTAACCCTATCTGTGACAGGGAGGGTCCTGTCAACAAAGAACCCTAAACAGATTGTAAAAGGGCTGTGCCACACCCTATTACAGGTATAAACAAAGGTTAGCCAAGAACTGATCCCTTCTACCAAGATTATCTCTTATGTAAAAAGCGAGAGAGAGAGAGAGAGAGAGAGAGAGAGAGAGAGAAGAGAGAGAGAGAGAGAGAGCTGGTATAAAGAAATACATCTTAATTTTATGAGCTTCATGTAATCTAGATGGTACCCACAAGGGTATTCTAGAAGAATACAACCGACTGGTTCAGCACCTCCATGATTGTGCGAAGAATGCCGAGAGAGAGAAAGACACAAAAGGACGCCTGTCTTCAGAAACTCTTGAGCTCATTCGCCAACGTGGCAAGGCGCAAGCCTCAGGAGACCAAATGCTAATGTCCAAACTTGCTAAACGGTGCAGAGAAGCGATAAAAGAAGAAAAGACAGAAGAGCAGAAATACTGGAAGATGCAGCAGAAGCTGGGAAAAGCATTCACACCGCCCGCCTGTCCTTCGCCAACTATAAGACCAAGATGACTGCCCTCTGACGCCCTGATGGATCTATCACATCTTCCAGAAAGGCAATGGAGAAGATTATCCAGGACTTCTACTCAAATCTCTTTGATAGCCACATCCACCTGCCCACATACCAAATTCCACAGGATGAATATGTCATTCCCAACGTTCTCCCTTCTGAAATCCAGCATGCCATCTCATTGATAAAGAAGGGAACAGCACCAGGCCCAGACAAAGTCAGACCCGAACACCTGAAGAATCTGCCATTGGTACTCATCAATACACTAGCTCGGCTCTTCACACGCTACCTGTCCGAATGCAAGGTGCCCTCCCAATGGAAAACCAGCAGGACAGTTCTACTGTTCAAGAAGGAAGACATTCACGACATCGGGCAACTATCGCCCCATCTGCCTGTTGTCTGTCATCTACAAGCTGTTTACACGAGTCATCCTGAACAGGATTAGTAGAACATTAGATGAAGGACAACCATGCGAGCAAGCTGGCTTCCCGAAAGGATTCAGCACAATCGACCATATCCACACAGTAACCAAGCTCATTGAGGTTTGTAGGGAGTACAAGATGCCGCTCTGTCTCACGTTCATTGATTTACAGAAAGCCTTTGATTCTGTGGAGACTGAAGCAGTCATCGAAGCCCTAGCCAAACAGGGTGTTCAAACCCAATACATCAAGATCCTTCGTGAGCTGTATTACGGATTCACCACCAGGATCTCACCATTCTACAAAGAAGTGATCATTGATGTCAAAAGAGGGGTTCGACAGGGTGATACCATTTCACCAAAACTCTTCAGCACTACCCTCGAGAACATAATGCAACAATTAGAATGGGAAGGCATGGGAGTGAAGATAGATGGTCGGCAACTACACCACCTCCGCTTCGCTGATGACATTGTTCTAAAAACACCAAACATTAGCCAAGCGGCACAAATGCTGGCTGACTTTGAAAGATAGGTCTACAGCTGAATCTGAAGAAAACTATGTTCATGAAAAATGAACTAGTTCCTGAGTCCCCATTAACTCTCAATGGAACAAACATCTCTGAAGGCAGTAGTTATGTGTACCTAGGTTGAGAAATCAACATGATGAACGACCTAAAACCTGAGCTGTGCAGGAGGAAGAGAGAGGCATGGAATGCCTTCAAAGGCATTGAAGAAATAGCTAAAAAGGGCAAAGAACCCCCGGCTCCGGGCACATCTCTTCGACTCCACCGTTCTCCCTGCATTAATATACGCCTCAGAGACCTGGGCCCCTACGAAAGCAGGATGAGAATGCTATTCGGGTCTCCCAGAGAGGCATCGAAAGAGCTATGCTTGGAATATCATGCCTCACTCAAGTGAGAGAAGGAGTCCAGAGTTCTGACCTCAGTCGCTATTCCAGAATCAGGGACGCTGTCTCGTTTGCCAAGGCATTGAAAATCAGATGGGCTGGACATGTAATGCGATTTGGAGACAACCGCTGGACTAGAGCCATTACAAACTGGATCCCACGGGATGTCAAAAGATCACATGGCTGCCCACCTACAAGATGGTCAGACTTTCTTGTCAAGACCCTGAAGGAATGGTTTGAGGCTCTTCATATTCCTGAATCAACCAGATGCCATTGGGCTACATTGGCACGTGTTAGGGTTCAGTGGAAATGTTACTGGCGCCTGCTCGAGCAAATCGATGAATAACGGAATTCAAGTGATCAAGTGACCCACAAGGTCCTTCTTATTTATTATCTGCACCAGGGTGATTCTGAGTATCTTGTTCTCCGTATACTGGAAGGGTCATACTCGCCCTGCATGAGGGCAAACTAGTATGATCCTATAGTCTTCCTATAGTCTCAACGTAGCCAGGGTGATAGTCTCCTGGTAAATTCTAACTGTCCCACGTTGGGTGCAGTGGGTAGAGGAGCTGTGCCCAATCTAGAAAACAGAAGTCTTGTAACTGTATAATAAGTCAGAAGTTATTCAGAGTCAAGGTGACTTCTGTAACTGCCACACCCTCTAGCAGTGTTTACATAGAAGAGGGTTCTCATTAGAATGAACCTTGTCTTAAGAACATGTAAGTAGATTAAGCTGTGAGTGGGTAAAAAAAAACAAAACTCCCAA
Organism: Cryptotis parvus; assembly: GCA_021461705.1. Classification (NCBI taxonomy): domain Eukaryota; kingdom Metazoa; phylum Chordata; class Mammalia; order Eulipotyphla; family Soricidae; genus Cryptotis; species Cryptotis parvus. The sequence continues at coordinate 3,663 of JAJIBD010009837.1, forward strand.
ATTAGCTAAACCTGTCATCAAACATATGACCAGTCTTTTAAAATGAAATCACCATACCAAACTGTGGCGGTATGAACTAGAAAAAACTCCAGAAAAAGAAAACCAAATATAATGACATTTTGATCAGAAAATTCGACTCACAAACCTAATTCAATTCACCAGTTTTACAAAGTGAAACCCATTTCCTCCAAAGGATGATTAATTTAAACGAAATCGAAGTTGGCATCAAATGAGTCTCAGATTAGAGGGGTAGAAGTTAAGGTGAGTGCTGTGCACGTGGCTGACCTCACTTTGGCCCCTGGCACCACATGTGGTCTTCTGAGGACCACCAGGAGTGATCCTGGAGCACAGAGCCAGGAGTAAGGCCAGAGCTCTGGTGAGGGTAGCCCCCGGACCATGAACAACAAGACACTAATATGGGTCACATATATACTGTATACTTATATACAGTATATATGGGTCACATATATACTTTCTAATTTTTAAGGCATGAGTTTACAGTTTTCTGTATAATACTTGTGTCCTTTTTTCATTCCCACCGACGGGGTCCTAGGATTCCAATTACTCCTAGTTCTTGGTGTTTGTTGGCTTGCTCGGAGGCCACACGTGTCCAGCAGTGCTCAGGGGCTACTTCTGACTCTGTGCTCAGGGTCACTCCCAATGGTGCCTGAGGGACCCTCGCTGTGCTGGAGCTCGAACCCATGCTTCCAGCAGGAAAATTCTGTCTCTAGCCCAGCGAGCTAGCTCACCAGCCTCGGGTGCTTGTCGTTGCCTCTTGAGGGAGGGTCATATTGGCTGTGCTCAGGGGCTTACTCCTGGCTCTGTGCTCAGGGTTCCCTCCTGGCACTGCTCAGGACACTATTTGCAGTGCCAGGTATGGAACCCAGGCCAGGGGGATGCAAATCAAATAAACGCCTGATCCCCTGTACTGTCTTTCTGGTCCCAGCCCTGGGTTTTGACAGCAGTGGTCTACTGTGGGGGGGTGGCATCTCCTTGTGGCTTTAATTTGCATTTCTGATGATGAGCTGAACATCTTTTCATGTGCTTTTTGGCCATCTGTGTGTGTCCGGGAGAAGCCGCCATTCAAGACCCCCCCCTCACCCCCCCATGTTTGTTTTGGGTTGTGGAGTGCTCCAGCGCTTTCTGTTTTCTGGGCATTCATCCCTTACACATATCTGATTTGCAAATATTTCCCCCACTCTGCAGGGTGCCTTTTCATCCTGTTCTTTGTGCCCTTTGGTGCCCAGAAGTTTCTCATTTTGCAGCCCTGTGTATCTGGTTCGTCTTTTGTTGCCTGTTTCACCTGCGCCTCTGAATCTGTGTCACTTGTCATTACCCACTTCGCAGCAGCTTTTTCCTAGACCAGCTCCGCTTTGTTCGTGTTTTTGCGTTTCTGCCCTTTTGTTTCTGGGTCACACCTGGCGGTGCTTGGAGCTTGCTCCTGATGCTGTGCTCTGGGGACCATGTGGTAGCAGAGATTTAACCCCGTGCTCCAGCCCTTTGAGCTGTCTCCCCAACCTGTATCCCATTATGTCTGAGTTATCTGATGTGCAAAGTCAGGGATGGTGTGGAAAGAGCTCCACCAACTTCTTATCTTTTTACCGAAAGTCCAATCTCTGGGTCATACTTACACCTCTTTTTTATAGATGGCCTGTACAGCTTTTTTTTTTTTTTTTTTTTTTTGTATTTATTTCTGCCATCTCTCCTGAGCTCCTTGTGAGACAGTTGGGCACAGGGAAAGCAAGTAGCAGCTCTGCCCCCATGTCTGTCTCTCTCAGGAGAGAAGGCGGGTTCTAGCCCTGGCCCGCCAGCCCAGCAGAGCCTTACAACAAGCCAGACGCCCCCCACTCCATGAGGGCCTCCATTTTCCACATCCGGACTTCTCTCTCATCAGAATTCCACCCAGCAGACCAGTCTATCACAGTCCGGCTCATTGAAATCCACCCTGCTGCAGTCTTTTTTTAATCCGGCCCAGGTATGCTGATCCAGAGACAGACATGGGGCAGAGCTGCTACTTGCTCTCCCTGTGCCCAGCCGCTCACAAGGAGCTCAGGAGAGATGGCGGGTTCTAGCCCTGGCCCGCCAGCCCAGCAGAGCCTTGCAACAAGCCAGACGACCCCCACTCAATGAGGGCCTCCATTTTCCACATCTGGACTTCTCTCTCATCAGAACTCCACCCAGCAGACCAGCCTGTCACAGTCCGGCTTTGGCGGCCCGCGGTTCATCATTAAATGCTGGACTTAGAGATGACTGCAAGAGTATGCTACCTGCACGGCAGAGCCTGGCAAGCTACCCGTGTTGTATTTGATATGCCAAATACCAGTAACAATTATAGACCTCATTCGGGAATGGATTGAGGCTCTTTATGTTCCTGGAGCAAGCAGATGCCCTTGGGCTCTACTACCATGAGACAGGACATATGGAGATGTTACTGGTGCCCGCTCAAGCAAATCAATGAACAACGGGAAGACAGTGACAGTGATATACTGTATGCTAGAAAAATAGAGAAAGCCTTTTTTTTTTTATTATTTAAAAAAAGTGATTTTCCTGCATGACTGAAACCTAATCATGAACAGCTTTGTAGTGGTCTATCTCACAGTGAGAGTTTGTATGTTTGTTTATGGTCCATGCCTGGCAGTGCTCAGTACTGACTCCTGACTAGGCACTCAGGGTTCAGTCCTGGTGGAGATTGGGGACCATATGTAGTACCAGGGATCGAACCTGGGTGGGCCACATGCAAGGCAAGCACTCTACTTGTACTATCACTCAGGCCCCAGCTTGTTTATTATTTTAGATAACAAAGGCAAGTTTTGGTAACCTGATAGAGAATCTAAACTTAATATATTCAAATGATATCAGTTAAATCAGTTAAAATGATTTTTCTTTGTTTTGGGGCCACATCCAGCAGTGCTGGGGAACGCGTGTCAGGTATCCAACCCAAGGTTTCCGCATGCTTTGCGTGCACCCCTGCCCTTTGAGCTATCCCGCACAAAAGTGACGCTTTATTTATTGCGGGGTAACTGTTGGGATTTCTCCTGATGGTGCGCAGAATTTGCTCATGGCTCTGTCCCTGGATAACTGCAGGTGGTGCTTGGGGGCTCTGCGGTCCTGGAGACGAAACTGGTGGTGGCTGTGTGTGAGGCAGGTGCCGTACCCCTGGACGGTCTCTCTGGCCCCCAAAACGACGCTTTTTAGAACAATATGAAACACGAAAAACTGTCTAAGTAGTTTGTTTTAACTTTAGTTAATTGACTATTTTCAATTATGTGGGTTTTTTTTTGTTTTTTTTTTTTTTGGGGGGGCTCACACCCGTCGATGCTCAGGGGTTTCTCCTGGCTCTGCACTCAAGAATTACTCCTGGCGGTGCTCGGGGGACCATATGGGATGTCGGGGATCGAACCCGGGTCGGCATGGGCCGGCCGCGTGCAAGGCAAACGCCCTACCCGCTGGGCTATCGCTCCGGCCCCTCAATTATGTGTTTTTAATTAAACGTCTGTCAGCATGTAATTGCTACTTTGACATTTTTTTAATTTCTGTTGCATGCAAGTAGTAGACTGTGGGATGGATTTAAAACAGATGACTCTGGTGAACTCTGAAAAACCTTTCTGATGATCGCTAAAGTACAGCAGTGCTCCCTGTTAGGTTGAGGTTTGCTGTGTGGCCCCTATTAAAAAGGAAAAACTGTGATTTGAAGAATAACTTAAACCGAACAAGTACTTTGGTTCGATCCCTGTTTTGATCCCGATATGGTTCCCTAAGCACAGAACCAGGAGTGAGCCCTGAACTCTACAGTGTGTCCTTCCCCCTCAAAATTGTTTTGAGTAAGTACTGTTTGTTAGTTTCCTTTGCCTACATTGTAGGTAGGCTTTTGTTATTAATTTTTTGGGTGGCTGGCACAACCAACCGGGAATTACTCCTGGCCCTGCATTCAGGATTTATTCCTGTCTGGCTCCGAGGACCATATGGGTTCAGGGATGGAACGCAGGTGGACCATGTGCAGGGCAAGCGCCCTACCTGCAGCCCTGTCTCTCTGATCCCTGTTATTGAATTCTGATTTTAAAAAAGTTTGAGAACCACTTGTGCAGGTGTCTTTTAATCCCAATTTTTACCTTTATTCCCGAACTATTTAAACATATTTTGCTCAAGTTTTATTAATGCTCATGGCACTTTTAGATACTGGCTTCTACAAGATGTAGAGAAGAATGTAAAAGCTGTAACCTGTCTCATGGTCTAGAGCAGCATTAATCAGCCAGGTGTGGCCACAGAAGATTCTGAGTGGCCACGGTTGAAAATCCTGTAAATGGTTGGGGGGAGGTCAGAGCACAGAATAGGGGCCTGCCAGGAGGACTGGGGGCTGGGGTGCAGGATGGAAACAACGTGAAAACACTGATTGCACTTGAGTCCGTCTTTCTCTCCTTCCTTCCTTCCTTCCTTCCTTCCTTCCTTCCTTCCCTTCCTTCCTTCCTTCCTTCCTTCCTTCCTTCCTTCCTTTCCTTCCTTCCTTCCTTCCTTCCTTCCTTCCTTCCTTCCTTCCTTCCTTCCTTCCTTCCTTCCTTCCTCTCTTTCTCTCCTCTCCCTCCCTCCCCTCCCTCCCTCCCTCCCTCCCTCCCTTCCTTCCTTCCTTCCTCTCTTTTTCTCTCCCCTCCCTCCCTCCCTCCCTCCCTTCCTTCCTTCCTTCCTTCCTTCCTTCCTCTCTTTTCTCTCCCTCCCTCCCTCCCTCCCTCCCTCCCTTCCTTCCTTCCTTCCTTCCTTCCTTCCTTCCTTCCTTCCTTCCTTCCTTCCTTCCTTCCTTCCTTCCCCCGTGTTTCTCCTTCCTTCCTTCCTTCCTTTTTTCTTTTTTTTGGGGGGTCACACCCAGTGATGCTCAGGGGTTGCTCCTGGCTCTGCACTCAGGAATTACTTCTGGCCATGCTGAGGAGACCACATGGGATGCTGGGAATTGAACTGGGTCTGCTGCATGCAAGGCAAACACTCTCCCTCCTGTACTATTGCTCTGGCCCCTCATGTGAATATTTCTGATAATTGTTCGTATCTTTTCACACAGGCGAGTAAGTGTTAGAGTAAGCATAGAACTACAATCAGTTTCCAATCCAGTTCACAGAAAGGTTGGTATTCATTCCTCTCTTGAAATTATGATAAATGATGTAGATTGTAATTGTTTTTGGTTTTTGATGAATATGAGATATGACAGACCATCTTGGTTTTAAATTCTGGGATTTTTGTGTCATGTGCAAGTCTGAGGTGGTAGAATCCACCATGTTGGTAATATTATTTTGCATTTCCCGTAAAATTCTGAGAAGAATTTCTTAGGTTTGCTCAATGCACTTACAAATTGCTAGAATATATACTATAGAATTGGCGTTTCGTGATGGAAACGCATAATTGAGTCACTTGGAGCTGTGATTTTTAATCTTTTACTTTGCCCTTTGAAAGAAGGACGTTTAGAACATCCTGTCTGATTTGGGGGCCAAAGAGATTGTATGGGTGTGAGGCATTTGTCTTGTACTAAGCCAACTGTAATGACCCCTGGCGTTGCAAATGTTCCTCTGAGACTGCCAGAAGTGATCCTTGACGAAGAGCCAGGACAAGGCCTGAAGTCTCCCCAACGCTGTCTCAAAAGAAGAGCATAGAACCTCTCTCTGTTTTTTCACAAGCAGACTCATTAGCAGAGCTAAGGGTAGGGAGGTCAGAAACACAGCATCTGTTTTCTCTGGCCCAGCTTTCCATAGAGATAAGAGCTGTACTTAGTAGTGGCACTGCAGTGTTTTATCACACACTGGGGTGGATCTCAAGAAGTACTGATAGAGAATCTGCTTTTAAGAGCTGGGCATTCTGCCGCCAGGAGAGATTCCTGAGTGCAGAGCCAGGAGTAACCCAGAGCATTGCCGGGTGTGACCCAAAAAAAAAAAAAAAAAAGACCTGGGCATTCTGAAGAACAAATACCCAGATTGCTAATTTTCCAGGATAGAGGTTATGAAAATGTCTGACCTGTGAGCCCTTGTTCTTGTTGTTCCCGATTTTCTAGTTCTGCTGTGAGTCAGATATTTCTGAGATCCTAGCACATCAGTGATCACGAGATTTTCTTTCAGAGTGCAGCTTTACTCTTCTGTGAAATGCTTCTTTTGTTAATCCTCCACTCTTTCTGCTGTGCAGTCCTGATTGTCTTAAACCAGTGCTTAAGAGCTGGACATTTTTCGTCAGCTTTCGCTGCTGTGAAAATCTTGTCTGTTGCTCTGAATTTGACCACCTGGAAAGTGGTCTTTATGGAAAGTGCTAACTTCATCTGAAACTAAAAACAGATGGGTGGGATTCCACATTGGCAGCCACTTGAGAATAGGCCCCTAGGAAGAAGCCCCTGGCAATTTGTCACCTGATAGCCCTGCTCCCTGCCAGAGACAAATGTTCCTTTGTCTTCGAGGGTGGGTGGACAGCTGTCATTTCTCTTGTTGTAGGTGCCACTTTCAAATGCCAGACATTAGCCTGAGGGGAGTGCAGATGCAGCTGAATAAGCCGTGGCCATTGGAGTATTTTAGTCAGGGAACAAGGAGGGGCTGATTTTTCCTAAGCCTCGAATAGATAATGTTCCTTTTAATTTTGGAGGGGGTGGTGGACACACCCGGCAATGCTGAGGGGGTTACTCCTGACTATATTCAGGAATTACTCGTGGCAGTGTTCAGGGAACTGGGGATCGAGTATGGGAAACTGGGGGTCGAGCCTGGGTTGTCTGTGTGCAGGGCAAGCCCCCTGCCCTGTGGACCGTTACTCTGGCCCTACTCTTCCTCTAGTTTCAGCTTCCAGCGTTTAGATAACAGTCCTAGGTATAGTTAACAAGCCAGGTCGTGGCTTTCAAAGGCTAGCATCTCTCCCCGTTCTGAACCGGAAGGCAAGTAATTTCAGATAGAGGAGTGAAATATTGATATTCTTAGATGATTTAACTTTCAAGAAGAAAGGAATTTCTCCAACATCAGCTCTATCAAGACATTAAAACTCTTTTTTTCCCTCTTAGGATTTAGTTATCCGCCTGACTGATGATACAGATCCATTTTTTCTGTATAACCTGGTTATATCTGAGGAGGATTTTCAGAGGTAATAAGAATCCTTTTTGTGCTCTTTATTTTTCATCTGGATTTCTAGGTTTTAATGAATATGTTGGCACAGCTGGTTTTTGTTTTGTTTTTTTGCCCTTTTCTGTTTGCACAGTGTCAGGGCTCGAGCCCACGATCTCTCCAGTTCCCAGCCTGTTTCTCCGTGGGCCACATTCCCAGCCTGGGGCTCTTTTTGAAATACCTGTTAGGAACATTCAGATATTTCGGGAACACAGGTTGATTTGAAAATAGATATTTCCTGAGTTATTGGAATTCTGCATAAGAAAAGTCAGAAATTTGGGACTATAGTTAAATTTACTGTTCTTCTTTATGACAATAAAAATCTATTAAAATCAGTTCTCTGGCTTAATTCTTCATTATAATTGGTGATTATTAGATGGCTATAAATTAAAATAAGTATCACATATGCTAAATTCAATAATGTAATTATAAATAAAGATAGTACTTAATTTAAAAAAATCTCTTTCTTCTGTGTAGTTTAAAGTTTCAGCAAGGTCTTCTGGTGGACTTCTTAGCTTTCCCACAAAAAATTTATTGATCTGCTTCAGCAGTGTACTCTAGAACATGCCAAAGAAATTCCAAGGTAAGTGTAACGGGAGCAAAATATTGTCAGACTTTTCTTAAGATAAGCCCTTCTTTGAATACAAAGTTGGTGAGAGAATAACTTCTATGAAGTATAGAAGATAGTAATATCTTTAAAATAGATAAGAATCTTTTAAATTTTGTGTGTGTGGAACACACTCAGCGATACTCAGAGGTTACTCTTGGCTCTGCATTTAGGAATTATTACAAGTGGTCCTTCTGGGATGCTGGGGATCAACCCAGGTTGGCCATGTGCAAGGCAAATGCCCTACATGAGGTACGTAATAGAAAAGAATCTTCTAGGGGCCGGAGCAATAGTCCAGCGGGTAGGGAATTTGCCTTGCACGCGGCCAGCCCATGTCGGCCCGGGTTCGATCCCCTGGCATCCCATATGGTCCCCCGAGCACCGCCAGGAGTAATTTCCAGAGTACAGAACCAGTAATTTCCTGAGCATCGCCGGGTGTGACCTCCCCCACCAAAAAAAAAAAAAAAAGCAAAGATAAAGAAAAGAATCTTCTATAATTCATAAAAAATTGAGGTTAAGGCTAGGTTGAATCTCAAGGTTTAAGAAATTAAAGTAAAAATCAGAAATGTTTCCCCTTAATTTTATGTTTGGACAAAGCTGTTTGGCACATTATTTAAAATAATTTACAGTATCAGCATGTTTGTATAATAACTTGTAAGAAGAGGAAAATAAAATTTGAGGTCGGGGACCTGAGCAATAGTCCAGTGGGTGGGGCATTTGCCTTGCACAGGCCAACCTGGGTATGATTCCCGGCATCTCATAGGCCCCCAAGCACCTCGAGGAGGAATTCCTGAGTGCAGAGCCAGGAATAACCCCTGATCATCGCTAGGCGTGACCCAAAAAAAAGAATAAAAAACAAACAGGATTTGGGTTAATATGTTTGTATTCATATGGATTCATATACAAACATTATGAATGTTTGTATTCATAATGCTTAATCCAGTCATCATTGAGTTTACCAACCCTTTAATGATTTCATCAGTTGTTTGAAGCAGTTAATTTCATTAGGAACTATAAAATTAATTTTCTAATTTTTTTATTTCGATATTAACAGTTATAATTCTGTAAGGGAGAGCTTCCCCTTATCCCTGTTATTTCTTTATCCCTATTTCCAATTAGGACTGTGATAATTCAGAATTGATAAGGGAAAAGATAAATGTTTAATTTGTATTGTAAATTGTCAGTTTTCCAGGCAGTTTTTCAGGGGCTTCGGGAGTTGTTATCGTCACACTTTCATAGTTTACTGAAGTTGTTTGAAAATTGGCGGGGGCATTGTGGGACCTACTTCTGCAGTCTTGTTTGGCGCCTGGAGACCACAGACCCACTGAGTCGGGACTTGCAGTTCAGTGCTCTCACCCAGTCCACGGTCTGGTGGTGCTCAGGGGTCCCTGTGGTGCTGCAGATCCCATTCGGGTGCTGAGCATGTAAGCGTGTGCTCCAGCCTCGCGAGCCAGCTTCCCTCTTCCCTTTGTTTTCTTTGTGTCTCTCTCTTTTGTATGCCTCTTACTAGGAACTCACGGACATGGATATGTGTGTGTGTGCACATACTGACGGACGCTGTTTTAATCCACCTGTTTCCTTGCCCCGCATGTCCGTTTTTCCCATTTGGGGGAGTTCTTTCATATTAGCACCTATGTTGCCAATACACCTCCTTTCCTTACCCTGTGGCTCACTGTTGCACAAATGTGTTTTAATGAGACACTTTTCTTTTCAAGGTTTTTGCTACAGTTAGTTTCTCCATCAGCCATGTTGGATAACTCACCTGCCTTTTTAAATGTGGTCGAGACAAATCCTTTTAAGCATCTCACACACCTCTCACTAAAAACTTTTACCTGGGAATGACGTGGAAATAAAGAAATTTCTAGCAGGCTGTTTAAAATGTAGCAAGGTAAGACTTAAATTTTCGCTGTCTTTTTATAATTAAGTGCAGGTTCAAAATAAAGCTTTGTAACAAAATGAACTATTTATTTAGTCCAGTGACTAACACTGGTTAGTAGTTGGGCCCCATCAGTTCTGCAGATTTTACTAGTTTTCTTATGAAGAGAGTGAATGCAAGTATTTATACTGGCTAGCTGATTACCTCATCAGGTAAATAGTTTAAGAAAATAATATTGATAGAAATTTTAAAACTTTTCAGGAAGTCTTGTTTTGGGGCCACACTGGCTGTGCTCAGGCCATCTTCTGGGCTCAGGGATCACTCGTAGTAGGGCTGGGGACTGTCTGCAGTGCCAGGTGTCAAACTGGATCAGCTGCGTGAAAGTGCTGTTCCCCTTCTGCTTTCTGTGGTTCAGAAGTATCTTACTTAGATGCATTTATGTTAGTGCACCACGCAATGTAATGGTGCTCAAAGCTGGGAATCTTGTTAAAGCTGATTCTGACTCAGAGGTCTTGGGTAAAGCAGATTTCTATTCATTCGTTTGTTTATTCATTCATTCATTCATTCATTTATTTATCTGTCTTTCGATTTATTTATTTAGTTAGTTAGTTTAGGGATTCTTTTATTTAAACACCGGTGATTTACAGAGTTATTCACAGTCCTGCACCACGGTATTTCAAGTATTCAATATTCCGACACCAGTCCCACCACCAGTGTGCCCTTACTGCCACCAAAGATCCTCGTATCCCACCCACCCTATCGCCATGCCTGCTACCTTAGTAGGCACTAATTATTTTGCTTATTACAACATGTATCTCGGCATGGTATTGATAAAGTCATGACCTTTTTACTGCATTGTTACATGCAAATTGGGCTATCTCTGTTACTGCTTTCACTTATTGAACTTACTAAACTTGGTGAGCTTCTCCTCAATACTCAACCCCCAAATCACCATCATTGCAACTATGGATAATAATTATTTCAGGGGCTGGGGCGATAGCCCAGCAGTAGGGCGTTTGCCTTGCACGTGGGCGGCCTGTGCCGGCCGGGTTCGATCCCCGGCATCCCATATGGTCCCCTGAGCACCGCCAGGAGTGATTCCCTGAGTGCAGAGCCAGGAGTAACCCCTGAGCATTGCCGGTTGTGACCCAAAAAAAAAATAATAATAATTATTTCAAATTTTCCCAACCACAGAGCCGGAGATTTTAACCTGCCTCTGTAATTAGCTACCAAGGTCTTGCTGATGCCGTACTCTGTTCCTCTCTGAGTAGCATAATCGCAGATGATTAAATTGTAAACCGCATAATAATACTGTTTTTATAAATAGGAGGAAAAATTATCATTGACGCAATCTCTTGATGATGTTACCAGGCAACTGAACTTCACACAAAAGGTAATTCAGATTTCATTGAATGTCTTCCAAACAACATTGGTTCTGAATTGCTTCTTGACTCAAATCCAAGATTCTGTGGTGATTTTTTTTCAAAGTATGTTATCATTGAAATTTTTCTCTTGTCACCTTTCCTTTACCAATTAATTCTTTAAATATCATTCTTTCATTTTATTTCATCCAAATAATTTTGATATGTATGACTTTTTTTTTCAAATCTTCATAAAATCATATCATGTATATTAGCTTCCACGGGTTAGTTTTATGTTACTCTGTTTTTTTTTTTTTTTGTCTGAAATGGTTTCTCAGTTCCTGATTTCTAAAACTATTTGACCTCCTGTTATGTTTAAATTGAATGACAGCCTTTATTATTTCAGTCATAGCTAGCCCTTGAAATTTTTTTTTTTTTTTTTTTTTTTGCTTTTTTTGGGTCACACCCGACAATGCTCAGGGGTTCCTCCTGGCTCTGCACTCAGGAATCACTCCTGGCGGGGCTCGGGGGACCATATGGGATGCCAGGGATCGAACCGGGCCGGCATGGCCGGCCGCTTGCAAGGCAAACACCCTACCGCTGTAGCCCTTGAAATTAAGGACCAAAGTAAACTACATTTTTTTTTCATTTTTTTGAGCCACACCTGACAGTGCTCAGGGAATTACTCCTGGCTCTGCACTCAGGGAGTTGCTCCCTGGCAGTTCTCAGGGAACCACATGGGGTGCTGGGGATTGAACCTGAGTTGGCCCCCTGCAGGCAAATGTCCTACCTGCTGTGCTGTGGCTCCAGTCCCAAGATGCAGTGGTTTAGGCATAAAATACCCTACCTAGCATGGTTTATCTTGAGAACCTGTATTGCTAGGTTAGATGTGTTATAAGTGAACCCCTTCTCTTTGTTACTTACTTGGGTTGTTTTTAATTTTTTGTTTTGGGGGACCACTCATAGTGGTGCTCAGGGCTGACTCCTGGCTCTGTGCTAGGCAGCCAGTGTGGTGCCAGTGCTAGGGACCGAACCCTCTGTGCTGTCTCTGGTCTGGGTTGTTTTCCTTCTTAATGTCAGAAGAGAAGATGGTTAGACTACTCGTGGGCCACTTTAGCCCTGAAGTTGCTTTTATTATATAGTTGCTTTATTTCCTCAACTAGAAAAAAAGTCTATATAGATTTTGAAGAAAATGTATCTTGAAAAACCCATTCCATTTTTATACACCATTGTAAAACATTGCCATATCTAATATAAAATTTAAGAGATTATCTTAATCTGTGTTCAACTCTACTGTAGACATTGTCAGAAAAAGTTCAAGAACTAGACAAATTACGGAATGCAGTGGGCAGCCCATACAGCCGGCGTTGTCAAATAAGCATTCTCAGGAGTTGACAAGTGAGAAGGAAAAAGCCTTGCAGGTATGAACATTTATTAAAACCCTGAAAAATAGCTTCATTCATGTGCTAAGTCATTTTGTTCGTTATGAAAGTAAAATATGTTTGCTGTAAAATTATCAAACTTACAGAAGTATATGAAATGGAAATTAAAAACCTTTCCTTTAGGGACCGGAGTGATAGCACAATGTGGGGCCAGCCCAGGTTCAGTACCCGGCGCTGCATATGCTCCCCAGCACCTCCAGGAGTAACCCCTGAGCCTAGAGCCAGGAGTAAATCCTGATCGCACCTGGGTGTACCCTCTCGCTCTCCCCAAAACCCAGGAATTTAAAGAACATATGCTCTGGTAAAATAAAGCATGCTTTTCGTTTGTGGTATTGTGGCTGCAATATTCTGCAGCAAGAAACTTGATACAGTGTAAAGGTATCTCAAACAAATGCTGAGGAGTCTTGAACTTCAAGGTAGAGGGTAAGATGCTTTCAGGGGAGGCGACTGCCCAGCGCCCCTGTAGTTCCCTGTGCCTGCAGGGAGTGATCCTGAGCACAGGACTGCGAATAGCCTTGAGCACTGCTGGGTGTGGCCCATAAGCCAAAAACCAAAAACACCCAAACTAAAAATGAAGGAAAAACAAAAAAACCTCAAAGTGCCTTTTGTACCTACTTTTATTTATTGTTTTACCCAAATTCATGCTATATGATGTTATATAAACCGTTTTATAGTTCTTTCATTTTGGGGAGTGCTGATGGTGCTCCTGGCTCTGTGCTCACTCCTGGGAGACTTGGGGAGACGTTATGTGATGTCAGGGATGGAACCCAGGTCAGCTAAGTGCAAGACAAGCACCTTACCTGGCTGTACTATTGCTCTAGTCGCCATAGTTTTTTTCTTTAATCATATATCTCCTTCCACATAACTCAAAGACTGTTACTTCTCAGCAGCTGTGGGTTTAGAATAAGTATATATACTTATAAATATATAATGTTACACATTTATATGATACTATAATCAATACAACTGATAATTATTAAATTACTAGTAGCTATAATAATATGCTTTTCTTAATAATAATATGAGTTTTGAAAAAGATAGTATATATAAACAAAATTTTAGTGCTGGATTTGCCTTACTGCCCTTTTTCCTTTATGAAATCTGTAGACATATTTTATTATTTCTAAAGACCCACTTTGAAACAGGAACGTCTAATAATTATAAATTGGTATGATTAATATTTTTTCAAATCTTTCTGTGTATTTTGGATTTTTTTTCCTTTGAATTGTGAAACTGTATTTTTGTTTCATCATAGGCACAGGTTCAATACCAACAACAGCATGAACAACAGAAAAAAGATTTAGAGACTCTTCATCAGCGAAATGTCCAGCAACTACAAAACAGGTTGTCAGAGCTAGAGGTGGCTAATAAAGACCTAACTGAAAGAAAATATAAAGGAGACTCCACTATCAGAGAACTTAAAGCAAAATTGTCTGGTGTTGAAGAGGTATTGAATGTTGGATTTGTTCTCCACTGCCCCCCAACTTTAGAAAACACTTTAGTTTGGTTACTTTATGATCTGTGTGGGTGGTCTTCCTATCTAAGCATACGCACAGGGATCTTTTTGGTATGGTAATCATTTCAGACCATGCAGAAAAAGCAGTATGAAATTTGATTTTTATGAAGAGGATTAATTATGGTTGGGGAGGTAATTGAGGCTTTGCATGTAGGATGCTCAGGATTGGTCCTTGACACCACCTGATTCCATGAGCTTTGCATGGTCCCCTGAGCATAGTTTGGAGTGACTGGAGTTGCCCCCAAACTGTGTTAAACTAAAAAGGGCTTACTTTAAGTAGAACTGAGATAATCTTGGATTTGGGGGTATTAGAATCTTGACTTTTCAGTTCACTTTTGATGTTGGTGCAGTACCGGTAGGGTATTGAGTATTGATAGCGCTAGTTCCACATCCCAGACTGCTTAGCACACCAAATATACGAAGTTTAGTGTTGTATAAAAGTGAGAGCATTTGGGAGCTGGAGCAATAGTACAGTGGGTAGCATGTTTGCCTTGCAGTAGATGACCTGGGTTCGATCCCAGGCAGCCGGTCCCCTGAGCACCGTCAGGAGTGAGCCAGCAGCCCCCTGCCCAAAAGAAAATTAGTCCTGAGAGCATTCATGTCAGGTCTTCAGCAGTGCTTGGAAGTGACAGATACTTTTAGGTGCTTTATATATCTTACCCCATTTAATTCTTTTGTTTCTTTGTTTTTTGGGCTACTCCTGGAGTTACTTTGGACTTGCTTCTGCCTTTGCACTCAGGGGTCACTCCTGGTGGTGCTCGGGGTGCCAGCAATCAAACCCAGGTTGGCAGCATGCAAGGCATGCATCAATTTCTCCCATTTAATTCTTACAACAGTTCTTTTAAAGAAGGTCCTCTTAGTGTCCTAACAGATGAGACAACGATTCAGGGAGTTAAGTTACTTGCCCATAGCCAAATTAGGTAGAATAGGATGGAACCCTCTTATTTTCCTGTGTTTTGTATTGCCTTGTCCTTCAAGTAAGAATATTTACAATCTTGCTGTAAGGGGCACTTTTTCTTTCTTTTTTGGGTCACAGGCAATGATCAGGGGTTACTCCTGTCTCTTCGCTCAGGAATTACGGAATTACTCCTGGCGGTGCTTGGGGGACCATATGGGATGCTGGGGATCAAACCTGGGTCTGCCACGTGCAAGGCAAATGCCCTACCCGCTGTGCTATCGCTCCGGCCCCAGGGGGCACGCTTTGTTGATTTAGATAGTCTGTCATATTCATATCATATAAATACATAGGTTGGCAATGCCCTTTCACCAGTCTTTGATGTGTAGTAACTCTACGTGCTGTCCCCACTTCTCCGGGTACTACAGATATAATTAAACCCAGGGCCTTAACACATGCAAGACCAGAATTTTACCGCCGAGCTATCCCTTGCCCTAAAGCGTAGGGAAATAAAACCTGCTGGATTTGGTGTTGATTCTTACAGTATTCTGCCTATAATAGTTACCTTTAGTTTTTTCTTATTTACCTCATCTTTCCCTTTTACAAACCTGGTGCCTTATCTAATCTAAATGCTTCATTAAAGTGCTGTATGATTTCTATTACAAGGTAATATCATATGTTGTCTCAATGTCTGACTTCATTTTGAACCAAGTAAAGTTCATAGTAAAATGTCTCTGGCTGTAATACAGCCTGTATTGTCCTAAATTAGTGAGAGTCAATTTCCCATGAAGTCACATCTCTGGAACAAGGTCCGAAGAACTGATTCTGGAACAGCAGCATCGATGAAGACAGGAATGAGTCTCAGGAGAGCAATCATCAGGAGTTCGACGTATTATCAGGAACACTGGATCAGGTTTCAGGAGCACTGGAACAAACTTCTCAAGCACTGGAATAGGTCTCTGGAACAGTGGTACAGGCATTTCGCAAGGCATCTTCAGCAAGGGAACACTGGCACCGGTAACCATACCTATAACTTAATTTTAGGTGAGACAAAAACACTTTGAAATTAATCACAAATAGAGATCATGAGGGGTTTGGCAGGAATCCAAGTCTGGTATGGAGAGAAGAACATAAAGAAGCTCCAACGCAGGTAGAGCAGTGAGATAAGTATGAGAACTGATGAATCAAAATTGAGGAGTCTAATAGGTCAGCGAAGGGAGCTGATGAATCCAATTGAGAAGGCAGTAGTTTAGACATAACATAGACACAACATTATTCACAAACATACCACACTGGCACACACACACACACACACACACACACACACCTTGTGAAAGAAAACTTAAGGAAAAACTTTTAGCAAATTAAGTTTTTGTAGTGAACACTGTTTTAGGAATCTCGAGTATTGAGCATTATAGCACAAGTTTACTGCATTCACCATCTTAGCCTGTGAACAGAATCATTAGAAAAACTTTTTTTCATTGATTTGGAAAACTTTTTTGTAATGAGCACTGTGATCAGATGTTCAAGCCTCGAACATCATAGAAGGAATCTGTAGCAGCCAAGTTCTTTTTCTGTAAATCTCTGAACAAAAGCATTAAAAACTTTTTATTAGTTTTTAGTAGAGTTTTTAACTGTCAGTGAAGGAGCTGATGAATCCAATTGAGAAGGCAGTAGTTTAGACATAACATAGACACAACATTATTCACAAACATACTGGCCACCACACGCACATACACACACCTTATGAAAGAAAACTTAAGGAGACAGACCTGGGACAGAGCTGCTACTGGCTCTCACTGTGCCCAACCGCTCATGAGGAGCCCAAGATGGACGGCAGGTTCTAGCCCTGGCCCGCCACCCCAGCAGAGCCCTCACAACAAGCCAGACGACCCCCCCACTCCATGAGAACCTCCATTTTCCACATCTGGACTTCCCCCCTCGTCAGAACTCCACCTAGCAGACCAACAGCCCAGCTGCGGCCGCGCGGGTTCATCAATAAATGCTGGATTTTGAGATGACTACAAGTGTATGCTACCCGCACGGCAGAGCCTGGCAAACTACCTGTGTTGTATTTGATATGCGAGATACCAGTAACAATCATAGACCTCATTCCCATGACCTGATGGAATGGTTTGAGGCTCTTTATGTTCCTGGAGCAAGCAGATGCCCTTAGGCTCTACTTGCATGAGACAGGTCATATGGAGATGTTACTGGTGCCCGCTCGAGCAGATCGATGATGAATGGGAAGACAGTGATGCAGTGATACAGTGATGATTTCTTAGATCAAAAATGGGTCAATAGGGGCCGGAGCAATAGCCCAGCTGGTAGGACGTTTGCCTTGCATGCGGCCGGCCTGTGCAGAGCCAGGAGTGACCCCTGAGCATTGCCTGGTGTGACCCGAAAAGCAAAAAAAAAAGGGGGGTGTCAATATATAGACAAGAGTGTTTCATTATGTTGATACTGATGTAATCTAAAAATGTTTCTTTTTAATTTAAGTAATGTTTTACATATTAAATATCTTAATAATAATTGCTTCATTTTTGGAGGCTTACATATGTGAAGCACTAGGCTCAATCTCTGACACCACCAAAATATTGTTGTTATTTTTTATAGTATTGCTAGAAAGCGAATTTTTATGATATGCCAGGAATTGCGCTATGTATTTACAAGGGACTTTTAGAAAATTAAATGAAGTATTGATCTCCTTTATTTGACAGATGAGGTAACTGAGGTTTAGGGAGGTAAAGTTATTCCTCTGATCATGCAAATGCACCAGGATTTGTATTCAAGGTTGTTTTTTTTTTTAATATTTTATTATACCACTGTGAGGAATTACAACGTTGTTCATGTTTGGAGGTTTCAGTCACGTAGTGTTCCAGCACCCCCCTCCACCAGAGCCCATTTCCCACTACCAATGTCCCCGATTCGGCTCCCCCACCCATAGCCTGCCTAAATGGCAGGTTCTTTATCTCTTTTCTCTCTCCCTCTCTCTCTCTCTTCCTTCTCTCTTACATATTGTGGGCTGCAACACATACACTTAGAGACCATCATGTGCATTTTTTTTTTACCTCTTTTAATGCTCAGTTCTAGGTTGGCATTAGCCCTTTTGACATTTTATTCGCACGTTCCCTTCTCTGTCTTACCTAACCTCTGACTCCCACACGTATGTGGTAATTTCCACTTTTGGAAAGACCTCCTGATCCACGATTTGCCTGACATTGGATTTTGGTATCATACATATATATATATATGTATTTATGTCATGCAAATAAATGCAGTCATTCTATATCTCTCTCTTTCTTCTGTCTAATTTCACTCAACATGATCCTTTCCATGTCCATCCATTTATAGGCAAATTTCATAACTTCATTTTTCCTAACAGCTGCATAGTATTCCATTGTGCAGATGTACCAAAGGTTCTTTATCCACTCATCAGTTCTCAGGCATACTGGTTGTTTCCAGGTTCTGGCTATTGTGAGTAGTGCTGCTATGAAAATAAAAGTGGATGATGTTTCTGCTGTGTGTTTTGGCTTCCCAGGGCATATTTCCAGGAGTGGTATGGCTGGGTCAAAAGGGAGCTCAATTTCTAGTCTTTGGAGGAATGTCCATATTGTTTTCCAGAAAGGTTGTACAAGCTCGACATACCAACAATGTATGAGAGTCCCCTTTTCCCACATCCACGCCAGCACTTGCTACCTTTACACTTTTGGATATGGGCCAGTCTCTGGTGTGAGGTATATCTCATTGTTGTTTTGATTTGCATGTCTCTGATGATTAGTGATGATGAGCATTTTCTAATATGCCTTTTTTTTTTTTTTTTTTTTATTGCTTTTTTGGGTCACACCCGGCAATGCTCAGGGGTTACTCCTGGCTCTGCACTCAGGAATAACTCCTAGTGGTGCTCTCGGGGGACCATATGGGATGCCCGGGGATCGAACCCGGGCCAGCATGGGTCGCCAGGCGTGCAAGGCAACGCCCTACCACCGCTGGGCTATCGCTCCGGCCCCGTTATATGCCCTTTTGGCCATTCAAATTTCTTCCTTGTCAAAGTTTCTGTTCATCTCGTCTCCCCATTTTTTAATCCATTTTGATCTGATTTTTGTGCAAGGTGTTAGACACAGGTCCAAATTTATTTTTTCTAGATGTAGCTGTCCAGTTTTCCCATCACCACTTGTTGAAGAGGCTTTCCCTTACTCCAGTTTAAACTCTTTGCACCTTTATCAAAGATTAACTGATCATGTCTTTGAGGGTGGGTGTCAGGATACTCAACTCTATTCCATAGGTCCACGGGTCTGTTTTTATTCCAATACCACGCTGTTTTAATTACTACTGCTTTGTAGTACAGTTTGAGTTTGGGAAAGGTGTTGCCTCCCATCTTCTTTTTTCCCAAGGATTGCTTTAGCTATCCGTGGGGGTTTATTGTCCATACGAATTTCAGGAGTGTTTGGTCAATTTCTTTGAAGAATGTCATGGGTATCCTTATAGGGACCACATTGAATCTGTACAAGGCTCTAGGGAGTATTACCATCTTGGCAATGTTAATTCTCCCCCATCCATGAGCAGGGAATGTGTTTCCATTTCCTCGTGTGTCCTCTTTTATTTCTTGGAGCAGTGTCTTGTAGTTTTCTTTGTATAGGTCCTTTACACACTTGGTTTAAGCTGATTCCTAGGTATTTGATTTTCTGTGGCACAATTGTAAGGAATCGATTTCTTAATATCCCTTTCTTCTCTTTCGTTATTTGTATATAGGAAAGCCACCGACTTTTGGGTATTGATTTTGTACCCTGCCACTCTACTATAAGTATCTATTGTTTCTAAGAGTTTTTGGGTCGAGAGTTTAGGGTTCTCTAGGTATAATATCATGTCATCTGCAAATAATGATAGCTTGATTTCTTCCTTGCCTATCTGGGTGCCCTTAATGTCCTTTTCTTCTCTGATTGCTATGGTGAGTACTTCCAGTACTATATTGAATCCAAAGAGGTGAGAGAGGGCAACCTTGACATGTCCCTGATCTTAAGGGGAAGGCTTTCAATTTTTCCCCCATTGAGAATGATACTCGCTGTGGGCTTTTGGTAGATGGCTTTGACTATCTTGAAGAAGCTTCCTTCAATTCCCATTTTCTGGAGGTTTTAAACATGAATGGGTGCTGGATCTTGTCAAATGCTTTTTCTGCATCTATTGATAGGATTATATGGTTTTTATTTTTTCTCTTATTGATATGATATATTATGTTGATTGATCTGTGAATGTTGAACCATCCTTGCATTCCCGGGATGAATCCCTACTTGGTCATGATGTATGATCTTTTTGATGAGTCTTTGGATTCTGTTTGCTAGTATTTTGTTGAAGATCTTAGCATCTGTGTTCATCAAGGAGATTGGTCTATAATTTCCCTTCTTTGTGTTGTCTCTCCCTGCTTTGGGTATCAGGGTGATGTGTGCCTCGTAGAAGCTGTTTGGGAGTATTTCTGTTTCTTTTATTTCCTGGAAGAGCTTGAACAGGACAGGCTGTAGGTCCTCCTTAAAGGTTTGGTAGAATTCGCTAGTGAACCCATCTGGACCTGGGCTTTTGTGTTTGGGCAGACGTTTAATTACTGTTTCAATTTCCTCGATGAGAGATAGGCTTATTCAGGTATTGGAGGCCTTCTTGTTTTAATCGTGGGAGGTTATAGGACTTCAGGAATTTATCCATTTCTTCTAGGTTCTCATGTTTTTGTGGCATAAAGATTCTCAAAGTAATCTCTGATGAACTTTTGAATTTCTGTGGTTTCTGTTCCGATGTCACCATTTTCATTTCTGATTCTGTTTATTTGGGTTCTCTCTTTCCCTGTCCTTACAAATCTTGCCAGTGGCTTGTCGAACTTGTTTATTTTTTTCAAAGAACCAGCTCTTGGTTTCATTAATCTTTTGGATCTTTTTTTGGTTTCCAGCTCGTTGATATCCTCCCTAAGTTATATTATTTCCCTCTTTCTGCCTGGGTTGGTCTTTTGTTGGTATTTTTCTAATATTTTCGGCTGTGAGGTTATTTAAGTGGGCCCTTTCCTTTCTTTTTTTATGAATGCTCGCAGAGCTATGAACTTTCCTCTTAACACAGCTTTTGCTGTATCCCACAAGTTCTGATAGTTGGTATCTTCATTTTCATTTGTTTCCAGGAATCTTTGGATTTCCTGTTTTATTTCTTCTATGTCCCATTGGTTGTTCAGCAGTTAGCTGTTCAGTTTCCAGGTGTTTGGTTTGACTCCATGCTTCTGGGTATGGTTAACTACTATTTTCAGTGCATTATGATATGAAAAGATAGTTGACACAATTTCTATCTTTTTTATTTTGTTGAGGTATGCTTTTGTGGCTTAGTATATGGTCTATCTTGGATAATGTTCCATGTGCACTGGGAAAAAAAATGTGTATTCAGCTTTTTGGGGATGAAAAGCCCTGTATCTATCAACCATGTCTCTTTCTTCCATTTCTTCCTTCAGGTCCAGTATTTCCCTGGTGAGTTTCAGTCTCGTCGATCTATCCATAGTTGATAAAGCAGTGTTGAAGTCTCCGACTATTATTGTGCTACTGTTAATGTCTCCTTTGAGGTCTATTAATTAGTAGTTTTAAGTATTTTGCTGGCCCCTCATTTGGGTGCATATATGTTTAGTAGTGTAATTTCTTCCTGGTATACATACCCCTTAATTATTAAGAAATGGCCTTCATTGTCCCCTTTAACCTTTTTCAGCCTGAAGTCTATATTGTCAGATACTAGTGTGGCCACACCTGCCTTTTTGGAGGAGTTGTTTGTGGGGAGAATGGTCTTCCAGCCTTTGACTTTTGCATCTGTGTTTGCTCTGATTATTCAGATGTGTTTCTTGTAGGCAGCAGAATGTTGGACTCAGTTTTTTAATCCATTTTGCCACTATATGTCTCTTGATTGGTTCATTTAGACCATTGATGTTGAGATTTTTTTTCATTGGATTTTGTGCCATCTTTCTGTTTACACTTGTTGTGGTTTTGGGTTGTCTTATTTTACAATAGACCCTTCAATCCTTCTTTTAAGGCTGGTTTTGAGTCTGTGGATTTCCTGAGTTGCTGTTTATCCATGAAGTTGTGTATCTTTCCTTCATATCTGAAAGTAAGTCTAGCCTGGTAAGGAATTCTTGGTGAGGGCTGCAGTTCATTGAGTCTTTTCACAATATCCCACCATTGTTTTCGGGCTTGGAGTGTTTCATCTGAGAAGTCTGCTGTAAATCTCAGGGATGCCTCCTTTGTATGTGATTTCCTTCTTTGATCTTGCTGCATTCAGTATTCTATCTCTGTCTGTCGTTTTGTCATTTTAATAAGGATGTGTCTTGGGGTATTCTTATTGGGGGTTTCTTTTCTTTAGCTGGTATCCTTCTGGACGTCCTGTATCTGGTAGCATGCTTTCTTCAGTTCAGGGAACTTCTCAGCGATGATGGCTTTGACAGTTTCTTCTTCATCAGGGTTTTCTTCTTGCCCTTCTGGGACCCCAATGATGTGTATGTTGTTCCTTTTGGCTTTATCCCGATTTTCTCTGGTAGTCTGTTGATTGTGAGTCTTTTTTTCCATCTTCTGCTGTTGTCTAGAGAATCTCTGAAACTCGTCTTCGAGATCACTGATTCTTCAGTAGCTGTTACTCTGCTTTGGAGGCCTTCCACTGGGTTTTTTCAGTTCACTTACCTCATTTTTAATATCTGCCATTTCTGCTTGTATTTTGGTCTGAAATGTACTCAATTCTGCTCTCATGTCCTCTTGTATTTCATTGACTTTGTATTCCATTGTTTCTTTGAGTTCCTTGTGCCTCTTTAACAGTTCCATCCAAAAATTCTTTTCAGAGAGGTTATATAGCTCATCGTTTATTGCTTGACTCATCTGTATTAGTGACTTCAATCATTGAGCTTGAAGGAATTCTGCTTGTTTTACCATAATGACTATCGTAAGTTGAGAATGTATGTTCTGGGTGACTAGTCAGTAGAGTTAGTAGGTGCCTGAATTACTTTGCAGGGGATGAATAGCAAAGAATGTAGGGGCAAATGCTCCACTGGTATCTCAGGTAGATAGATATTACTTTGCGCAGACGTGAAGGGTTGGAAGTAGTGTGGCGGAAGAGCCAAGCAGCTGGGTGTGGCTTGGTCCCCTTCTCAAAGTTCCAGCCCTTTAACATTGAACTGAGTGACTCAGGGCGTGCCCGCGCCGTCGAACGCACCTGGTGGGGAGAATGGGAAGCCTCTGGTTGTGTTCACGCTTATATGACGCCAAAGTCTCTTTACTTCTAAAATTGCTCTCATGTGATACTGTAAAATTATTGCATTAAAAATAAAAACTATCTGGGAATAGTATATGTTGGACTTTTGTGTACTGGTGTCATACTGGTTGGTATTAGTTCATTGGGAAGTAATCTAGACTTTAAAAATTCATTTTTAATTAAATTATTTGATTTTGCTTTTAAAATATGCAAAAAAGAATAAAAATGGATCATTGTTGACATGGAAATACACTTATAATATGTAAAGAAATGTAACCTGTCCAGTATGAGCTCTTCTTAAAAACCAATCTCTGCCTAGACCAGTGGTTTCCGTTGTTTTTGTTTTCTCATTCTTGGGTCATGAACATGAGGCCTCAGGCATGTGTGCAGGAGTTCTACCTCTGCACCATGTCTCCAACCTTTATACCTTGGGCCAACACTGGCAGTTGGAAAATCCTGAGATGGACAATAGTAAAAGTTACCCCTTTGAGCATGGCTCTTACTAATGTGTTCTCTTATAACTATTACACGCAGTGTTCAGGGAAACTGAGACTCAGTCCTGGCAATACTTGGTTTGGGCTGTGTGGCGAGGCAGTTCAGTGCCCAAATCCAGCCATGCTGGCTGTTCTCGCCATCGAGAGGTGGCTCAGTGGTAGAATACTGGCCTTGCATGTGTTAAGGCCCTGGGTTTAGTTAAGTCCGGTGTACCTGGCAGTGTGTGAGGGATTGAGCTGGGAGCCTCCACATGCTGGGGCATATGCTCCAGCCCTTTGTCTTTTCTCCCTAGCCTTTTAGTTTCATTCATTCATTCATTCATTCATTCATTCATTCATTTTGCTTTTTTAGGGTCACACCCGGCAATGCTCAGGGGTTTCTCCCTGGCTCTGCACTCAGGAATTACTCCTGGCGGTGCTCGGGGACCATATGGGATGCCGGGGATCGAACCCGGCCGGCATCGGCCAGCCAGTGGTGCAAAGCAAACGCCCTACCCGCTGGGCTATCGCTCGGCTCCGCCTCTTAGTTTTTAGAAATTAAAAGTTACTAGTTTTAAATGTCATAAGTTATTTATTTCTATAAATCAAGATTTTATTTTTCTTCTACAGCAATGAAATTAGGTATTATGTACTTTTATAAGAGGAACCCCCACACCATGAGGGCAGTCATTTTCAGTTATCTGGACTCCACAGCTCGACCGAGCTCCACCCAGCAGAAAAGCTGATCTCTCCCCATTCATCAATACATGCATGAGATGGAGAGGCTACTACAAGAGTATACCACCCGCACGGCAGAGCCTGGAAAGCTACCCGTGTCGTTTTGATATGCCAAAAACCAGTAACAATTATAGACCTCATTCCCATGACCTGATGGAATGGTTTGAGGCTCTTCATGTTCCTGGAGCAAAGCAGTTGTCCTTGGGCTACACTAGCATGTGACAGGACAGGTGGAGATTTTACTGGTGCCCGCTCAAGCAAATCGATGAACAATGGGAAGACAAGTACTATCTTACCCTTGCATGCCGCTGACCTAAGTTCAATCCCGGCCGGATCCCATATGGTCCCCAAGCACTGCCAGGAGTAATCCCTGAGTGCAGAGCCAGGAGTAACCCTGAGCATTGCTGGGTATGGCCCAAAAAAAAAAAAAAAAAATTGTTATTAGGACTTCAGAACATTATTAGATTTTGAAACATATTTAAAGCATTAATTATAACCTGCCAGACGAGGCTAACTCTCTTTCTATAATTCATCTTTCCTGTCCCCTCATCCTCGCAGGACCTCCAGCGATCCAAGCAAGAAGTCCTATCTCTGAGAGAAGAGAGAATTCTGCGCTGGATGCAGAATGCTCACGAGAAAGAGAAACATATTAATCAGCTACAAACAAAAGTGGCAGTTTTAGAACAGGAAATCAAGGATAAAAGACCAGCTTGTGTCAAGAACAAAAGAAGCATTTGATACAATTCAGGAACAAAAGGTCTTTCAAACTGTCTCAGCAAATTGATGATGACACTCACAAGTAATCCTTTCCTAAGCAAACACAAAATGCCCCTAATGTTTTCTGTTATCCTATATTAGGTAGTTTTAGAAGAAAATGGTGAGAAAAATCAAAATGCAACTAGAAAAAACTTGAAGCTACTATAAAATCATTATCCCGCAGAACTTCTAAAGGTTTGTTTTGGAAACATTTAGTAAAAACTGGACAGTTTAATTGGAGCATATCCAAGTAAACATATGAAATTCTTTTTGCAGGCAAAATGAAATTATCAAAGAGTTACAAGGGGATCTGAAAGAATTTAGTGGGTAAGTTGAAACTGAAAAATACAGTTACTATTCAACAAAGAAAAACTCTTGGCTGAGAAGGAAGAAAAAATTGCAGAAGGAACAAAAGGAATTACAAGATGTTGGACAGTCTCTTCTTGACTTAAGGAGCAAGAGGTAGTTATTATTTTGTTTGTGTGTGTTTGTTTATAAGGGTAGAATAAATTTCTTTAGGTGTATTTTTGTTTTTGGAAGAGTTTGCCGAAGTATTAGACTGGACATGCGGTCTACCGGAAGAGCCTCAGCCTGGTGGGCTGGTGGTTCAGGGCTGGTGGTTCAGTGCTCGGACCCAGGGACATGGTGCTGCTTTCGGGCGCTGGGGTGCTGCGGACCACCAGAGCCACCTCGATTCCGCTCAAGGACCTCTTGGGCCAAACGCTTGGCAAACTCAGGTTTTGTACGTGTGTATTGAAATCGCTGTGTTATTTCCTGGCCCCTTTAATATGTAATCAAAAAATTTTTTTCACTTTGTCATATTTCACTGTTTAAAGACATTTTTCTTTTTATTTTAAAAGAATAGGACTAGATTCAGCAAAGTTACCATTTTTTGGAAAAGTTTGACTCATGTGTCTTAAGATTTTGTATATATCTAATGTGTATATTTTCTTGTATAGGTGAACTGATTCCTTATTATTAAAAGTAGTCAACTAGCAGTGATTCATGTCTTCAAGTTTTTGAAATTTCATTATACTTATAAGGATTAACTTATTTCAGGTATGCAAATTACAAGAGCAGTTAGAAGCGACAGTTGAAAAACTGGAAGAGAGCAAACAGCTTCTAAAAAACAATGAAAAGTGTAAGTATGTCACTTGAGGCCATGCTAGCTGGGGATGAGCCTCAGGGCCTTGTGCATGCTAGACACTTGCTTCTCCTAGCCATCTCTCTAGCCTGTGGCTGTATTCTTGGCTTTGTTTTATTTTGGTGTTTGGGCCACACACAGCAATGCCCAAGGGTTACTCTGACTCTACTCAGGAATTACTCCTTTTAGTGCCTGGTAAACCATGTGGGATGCTGGGGATCGAACCAGGTTGGTCACGTGCAAGGCAAACTCCCTTCCTGCTGTGCTATTGCTATTCTTGTTTTTGTATTGTTTTGTTTTTTGGGGCCACACCAGGCAGGTGTGCTCAGGGGCTAGTCTTGATTCTGCATTTAGAGTTAATCCTGACAGTGCTGGTGAACCATATGGGATGCTGGGATGGAACCTGGGTCATCCCAGGTCATCCTCCGGTCACAGCCGGAGATGCTCAGGGGTTACTCCTGGCTCTGCACTCAGGAATTACTCCTGGCGGTGCTTCGGGGGACCATATGGGGTGCGGGATCGAACCCAGGATTTCTGCCACGCGTAAGCCAGACATCCTACCTACTGTGCTATCCTCCGCTCCCCCAAATTTTTATTTGAATTCATAAAAAGTCTCACACATTGAGACATTGTCTCTGTGCAGGTAGGTTCTGTTTGGTTTCTGCCGTCTTTCCATCACCTCAGTTTGGCGCAGGATGTGCCCTCCACATCACTTCAGTGTCCCTCAGCACTTGCTGTGGTCCACTGTAGTTGTGTTTACGCATGCTTTGTTGCAGTGTGTGCTGGAGATGCACACTTGGTTGTGGTGCCATTTATTTCGTTGAGGTGTGTCGAGATCATGTGGTTTGATTGCTGGGGATCAGCAGAGCCACTAGTTGCTGTTGGCAAGGGCGTGGTTCTTTTGGGTTGAACTGTGGCCTCATGCTTGAAAAGCAAAGTGCTGCACCCTGAGCTCCATCGTCCGTCTCTGGGCCCGGAGACATCATGGTGAATATCTTTTGCTAGATTGTTGGTGACATCATCTGTGCTTACCACCATTATAAAGAAAACCATAACACATGGCAACAACCCAAAATTAAAAGCTTTAGAATGTGGGTAATTTTTAATTTTTAAAATTTATTTTTATTTTTAAATTACTGTTTTCCAAAAGTAACTATGGGTTATTTGAACTTTAATAGAAGATTAGGCATATAGCTAACATATTTTCTCAGTTTCGGTGTTTTTATCAGCTATGAATGTGAAATTCAAGACTGTTAGACATTGTAGAGAGAAAAATTTTTCAAAAGATTCATTACTAGTGGGGCCGGGTGATAGCACAGTGGGTAGGGCATTTGCCTTTGCACGTGCCTGACCGGGGGTTCGATCCCCCAGCATCCCATATGGTCCCCCCGAGCACCGCCAGGAGTAATTCCTGAGCAAAGAGCCAAGAGTAACCCTGAGGCATTGCGGGGTGCCCAAAAAAAAAAAGAAAAAGAAAAGATTCATTACTAGTAAAAAATGTTTCTGATAGCGATAGAACAATCTTATGTGACAGTTGCTAAAATAAGAGTCTGGAATGATACAAATTTAAGTGATACTGAATTGTTTTCCAGTATTTTCAAAAACTTAAAAATATCTCAGTGTAATTATGTTTTGTTTGTGTATTTTGGGCCACACCCAGCGGTGCTCAGGGCTTCCTTCCTGCTCTGTGCTCAGGAAGTGCTTGGGGGACCAACTGGGGTGTCAGGTTGGCTGCTTTGAAGGCGAGACCCTACTGCTATACTAGTACACTGGCTCCAGTCTCAGTGTTATTTTTTTTAAATTTTGGATTATTAGCTAAGAAGTCCAATTTCTTTGCCTTGGTTTCTCTTTTATTTAAGTAATCACGTGGTTAAATAAAGAACTAAATGAGAATCAGCTGGTGAGAAAGCAAAGATGTTCTGGGAGCTACTACCACTCCAACGCTACATTCTGCCGGCAGCACGATCAGAAGTGGAATTTCTCCTAACCCCAATATGGTAAGATTTAAGTTCAAATGTGAGAGCTCTTAGAAATTTCCTGAAACAAAAAAATACTGCCAGATTTTAGAAAGCCTCTAAGACTTGAAGTGCTGGTTCTCATGTGCCTGGAGCCCTCACGGATGACCGCGCTGAAGTAGAGGCTGTGAGGGGCCAGGACCCACAGTGCTGAGACCTCTCCGGGCTCAGTCCGCTGCCAGAGGTCACATGGTGCTGCCAGTCGGGCACAGCGCAGAAAGCTGTGCTCTGACCCTGTCTCTAGTCCCTGAAGTAGTGTTTTTACATTTATACAAAGTACATTCTATGAAGAAGTATGGTAGGGACTGCTATCTTGGCAAATTTTAATGGTTATAAAAATTATTTAGCACTAACGAAAGTAACGCCAAACACTTTGAGGATTTTTAAGATACAGGCATGAATATCACGATGCTTACATACGTATACACAGCATAAGTCTTTAGGAGACTTTGCAAATGGAGAACTTGGAACTGGGTTGGGCCTAGGTTGGAACTGCAGTGGGAGTAGCCCTAAATGGAATTGTTAGTAAAGAGAAGAGGTCCAGAGGAAGTAGAGAGGTTAAGAATGCCATAGAGAGCCGGGTTCGATCCCGGCATCCCATATGGTCCCCCGAGCACCACCAGGGAGTAACCCCTGAGCATTGCTCGGTGTGACTCAGAAGCAAAAATAAAAAAAAAAGCCATAGACCCGAGGTTCGAACCTTGTCACCACTTTTTTGGTTGTCCAAGTACCGCCAGGAATGAATGATCCTTGAGCACAGTGCCAGGATGAGTCCCTGATCACTGCTGGGTGTGCTTTTAAAGAATAAACGAAAGGAAGGCAAAGAAGGGAGGAAAGCGCCCAGTTAGGCTTGTTAGCTGTAGATTCTAAGAAAAATTGTTCTTGGATATGTAGTTTTCACTTCCAAGACTTTTTTTTTTCTTTCAGGAAATGAGAGCACCAGGTGAAAAACAAAAGCAGATTCTTGGGATCTGGTACCCAGATCTTTTCAGGTGTTGTTGGGACCTTAGGGCTCCCAGCTGGGTTGTGGAGCTCTGTCTGGACATAAGAGTTTCACAGAACAGCAACATCACCAGAGCTCACTCGGTGAAAAAGAAAACTCCAAATCGTGTCTTAAGACAAACAATAAATATGAACATTCCAAACCATGAAAGTAAACAGCATCCTATCATGGCTAAATAAGTGACTGCTGTTCCATTCCTAATTATAACCTTGCTCAAAGTGCTTTCCTTCTGCCGTTATAAGTAAATTTATCGACTTACTGTCTCATTTTATTCCCATTTTTGAATAGTATTTTACAACAAAATCCCTTTTTCTTTTCTTTTTTGGGTCACACCCGGCAATGCTCAGGAGTCACTCCTGGCTCTGCACCCAGGAATCACTACTGGCGGTGGTCAGGGGGACCATATGGGATGCCAGGGATCGAACCCGGCCAGCACAGGCCGGCGCCGCAAGGCAAATGCCCCTACCCGCTGGGCTATCGCTCCGGCCCCAAAAATCCACTTTCTTAAGTTCTTCTTAAACCATCTAGCACATGCTAAAGCCTGACAAATCCGTTCCCTTTAGTTCCGTTCCTTTTAAATACCCTCTGCTCGAGAACCTTTATGGGTTTGCAGTCTCTCAATGCAAGAACTCGTGGAAGCAGCCTGTATACCCGTAGGTATGTTTGGGAGTGGTCATTTGCTGTGTTCACTGACAGAGAATCTAAAAAAAAGGCAAATGCTTAATTAAATTTTTAATATACCCTCATAAATCAGACAGTACTTGGCCTTTTTTTTTGTCTTTTGAGGTCATCCTGATGGAGCTCAGGAATTACTTCTGGTGGTGCTCAGGGGACCGTACGGGGATGTGGTGGATTGAACCCAGGGTGTCCTTTGCAAGGCAAATGCCCTCCCCATTGTATATTGCTCCTGCCCCAGTACTCAGGCATTTAAAGAAGGGGAAATGACTTCTGCTAAATTGTAAAACATTCTGTAAAGAAATACCTGCTTCTGAATTAGAATCTTGAAACAGCAGCTGGAGACACAGCCTCAAAGTGATGGTAATAGCTGTGTGATAGGTACTTTCTGATTGGGAGCCTCTGGTGTGTACATTTGTTCAAGGAGCCCAGAGAGTTTTATGCCATTTGTTAATCTCATATATTGATAGTATGTTGAACATTCTTCACTCAGAGCAGTGAAGAACCGATTTTGTTTTTATTTAAACATTTTGATGGAAAATATTTTTAATTTTATTTCTGGATTAGCCTGTTGATCTGTGACTCCAGTCTTCACACCCATCTCCCCTTTTTCAAGAATGAGGGCACCTAAGATAGAGTCTTTATTAGCTCAGAGGCAGGCCCAGTGGTCTGTTTTTGTCTAAGCTGCAAGATACTGAAAATCACTTCCCAGGCCAGAACTTTCCCATCTTTTATGCTGTGAGTTTTATGTTTTTTTCTAATTAAAATCAGCCTCTGAGGTAGTGCTCTTTCCTTTTTCTTTTTTTAAATTGGATCACTGTGAACTACAAAGTTATTTGTGATTGAGTTTCAGGTATGCAAACATCAGTCCCTTCACCATGAGCTAGTGCTCTAACTCCGACTGACTGGTAATCATTCTTGGCTAAGCGTATGCGATTAAGAACTGACTTTTCATTCTGGAACCATTTTTCGATGTTATTTTTAGATTGATGGTAGACTGGGCTTACCCAGCTTGTGGAATAGGCTATCCTATCTCCCTCAGCGTTTGCATACCAGAACCCTTTCCTCATCTATTTCTGCAAAAAATGCCATCCACCCAGCTTCTGGACCAAAGGTACCTAACCAGATCAATACTTTGTTTCAGAAAATAATATGCTTTCTTAGACGATATCTTAAAATAGAAATATTTTTTCATCCTCAGATATTTTAGTATAATTGATTCTTTGATGAATAAAAGTTTTCTCAGTTGCTAATACATCTTAGTGTGTATTACTGAATATTTAGTACATATGCTTATGGAAAATTAACCCCAACTAGGCACTTGATTTTATTTTCATTTGTAACTTTGGGTCTAAATTGAGTTTTTCTCCTACATCTAGAGAAACATTTTTAAAAAATCTATTCCTAGTGAAGCAAAAATAATTTTTGTAAAATTTCGTGGAGCATGAGGGAAAGAGTATGTTTCAAGAGAGATTCTCGGACTTCTCCAGAGAGAAGAAGACAAGATACATATATTTTGAAATGAATTAAAAAAAAAATGTGGGTCTACTCCTTTGAGCCAGAGTGTGGCTCAGTGTGATGGAATTTTGTATATGGGGAGACCCTGGCTTTGATACCTGACATGCCCCCCTTGGCACTACCAGGAGCACCCTTGAGTAACAGCGGTGTCACCCCAAAAAAACCAGATAAAAGTGCAAAAAATGTTGGGTTTCCCTAGCGTGCTAACTAGAAAGAGTGCCGTGTTAGGTGCAGTTCAGAGTCCCTCCGTACAGACAAAGCATGTGCTTTTGACCTAGTTCCTTGGCCTCTTGGTGCATTCTACCCAGCGTATACTACTGTCTACATGGTGAAAAGCATATGCAAAAGATAAATACACCCTTGTGGTACTTAGTTAGACTGTTCGCATTTGTTTAAATGTATTTGTGCTTCATTTTTGTTTCAGTGCAGTTATTTAAAAAATCATTGTGCTCTTGAGTAGGTCAGTCATATTTTTGGCAGGGAGAAACCAGGTCTTTCATATTTAAATTTAAAATTAAATTAAATCTTCATTATAATGTGTGTTTGTGTTGTAAGATATAGATTGAACATTAAACTATCAGTATGGATTTATGGAAAATTTTTTTACCCTTATCAGTTCTACTATTCAGTTATATAAGCTGCTTTCCCTTGTACAGGTTCAGTTTAATTTGCAATTTACAAAACCAAATGCATCACCAGAGACCCAGTCGGGAACAGCAATTAGTGTGCCTGGCTCAGCTGATAAGGAAAAGTAAGTAGTTTGTTGACATAAAAATATTTGCAGTTTTAAAAGTCATCATAATTTTTTTTTTTTTTTTATATTTATTTATTTAATTTGCTTTTTTGGGTCACACCCGGCAATGCTCAGGGATTACTCTGGCTCTGCACTCAGGAATTACTCCTGGCCGTGCTCGGGGACCATATGGGATGCCGGGATCGAACCCGGCCGGCCTGTCCCGCGCGTGCAAGGCAAGCGACCTACCACGCTAGGCTATCGCCCGGCCCCAAATTTTTTTTAGAAATGGTGTAAAAATAATAAACAATTGTCAAATATTTTTATCAGTATATGGAGACTTGTATTACCTGTAACTGACATTTTTAGGTTGCTGAGCAGACTTTAATACACTTTTAGCTATAGGAAAGTTACTTCCGTAGTCTTTTGAAACCATAGGATATGTTAGTTATATGGTTAATTTATTTTGTGGGTGGCTGGGGCCCACACTGACAATGCCTCAGGGGTTACTCCTGGTTCTGCACTCA
>JAJIBD010009838.1:0-37030 GCA_021461705.1 Cryptotis parvus
TAATGAGCCAAGAGCTGGTTCTTTGAAGAGAAATGAAGCAAGATTGACAAAAGACCATTTAGTAAAGACTTGTAAGGACAGGAAAGAGAGAGCCCAAACAATCAGAGTAAAAATGGGTGACATCACAGCAGAAACCACAGAAATCCAAAAGATCATGAGATTGCAGCGAGAGCCTGTGTGCCGCAGACACGAGAATCTAGA
The DNA here is from genome assembly GCA_021461705.1 of Cryptotis parvus. Lineage (NCBI taxonomy): Eukaryota > Metazoa > Chordata > Mammalia > Eulipotyphla > Soricidae > Cryptotis > Cryptotis parvus. The sequence goes on from JAJIBD010009838.1 coordinate 202, forward strand.
AGTGGATAAATTCCTGGAGTCTATAACCTCCACGGCTGAAACAAGAAGACCTGCAATACCTGAATAAAGCCTATCACCATCGAGGAAATTGGAAACAAGTTTTAAAGTCTGCCCCAAACACAAAAGCCCAGGTCAGACTCAGTTCACTGGTGAATCTACCAAACCTTTAAGGAGGACTACTTCCAGTTCTTTTTTTTTCAAATTTTATTTTTACAATTACAAAGATATACAATTAAAAAGTTCATATTTGGGTTTTTGGTCATACAGTGTTCCAGCACCCATCCGCCACCAGTGCCCATCTCCCACCACCAACGTCCCGGTTCCCTCCCCCTCCCCCAGCCCTCCTCCATGGCAGAGTTCTTTATTTCTTTCCATTTCTCTCTCTTTCCCTTTTCCTTCCCTCCAGACTATGGATTACAGAACATACATTAAGGGTTGTCATGTGTATCTTTTTGCCTCTATTTAATGCTCAGTTCTAGGGTTGGCATTAGTACCCTCGACAATTGTTAGCACACTGTTCCATTTTCTGTCTTACCTAGCCTCTGACTCCCACGTTTGTGATAATTTCCACCTTTGACAAGACCTCCTGATATATGTTTCACTTGACCTTGGATATTGGTATCATAATATGTACATATATATTTATGTTATGCAGATAAATGCCGTCATTCTGTATCTGTCTCTCTCCTTCTAGCTAATTTCGCTCAACATAATCTTCTCATGTCCATCCATTTATAGCCAAATTTTATAACTTCAATTTTCCTAACAGCTGCATAGTATTCCATTGTGTAGATGTACCAAAGCTTCTTTTATCCAGTCATCGATTTTTCGGGCACTCTGGTTGCTTCCAGATTCTGGCTATTGTGAATAATGCTGCTATGAACATAAAAGTAGGGATGGTGTTTCCGCTGCGTATTTTTTGGTTTCCAGAGTAGATTCCCAGGAGTGGGGTTCTTTTCAAGCTCTTCAGGAAGCCTTTAGAAACAGAAACACCCCGCTCCCAAACAACAAGCCTCAAAGCTGACATCACCCAGTACCCCAGCAAGGGAGAGACAATACAAAGAAAAAGAAAACTATAGACCAATATCCCTGATGAACACGGATGCTAAGATCTTACAACAAAATACTAGCAAACAGAATCCATAGACTCATCAAGAAGATTATACATCAGGACCAAGTAGGGATTCCTCCCCGGGAATGCACGGATGGTTCAACATTCGGAAAGTCAATCAACATAATACATCATATCAATAAGAGAAAAATAGCAAAGCATGATCCTATCAATAGACAGAGAAAGCATTTGACAAGATCCAGCACCCATTCATGATTAAAACCCTCCAGAAAATGGGAATTGAAGGGAATTTCCTCAAGATAGTTACAGCCATCTACCAAAACCCCCAGCGAGCATCATTCTAAATGGGGGGGAAAAAATTCAAAGCCTTCTCCTGAGATCAGAGACAAGACAGTGTTGCCCTTTCTCACCTCTTTTATTCAATATAGTGTTGGAAGTACTTGCCATAGCAAATCAGAGAAGAAAGGGACATCAAGGGCATCCAGATAGACAAGGAAAAAGTCAAGCTTTATCATTATTTTTGCAGATAACATGATATATACCTAGAGAGCCCTAAACTCTCTGCCAAAAAACTCCTAGAAACAATAGACATATACAGTATGGTGACAGGATACAAAAATCAACTCTCAAAAGTCAGTGGCTTTCCTATATACAAATAATGAAAGAGAGAAAAAGGGATATTAAGGGAAACGGTTCCATTCACTAATTGTGCCACAAGAAAATCAGGTGCCTTCAATCAACGCAAACAAGAGCCCAAAGGACCTGTACAAAGAAAAACTACAGAGACACTGCACTAAGAGATAAAAGAGGACACAAGGAAATGGAAACATAATTCCTGTTCAAGTGGATGGGAGGAATCAACATTGTCAAAATGGTAATTACTCCTAGAGCTCTGTACAGGATTCAGTACAGTCCTAGGACTGGTGGAGGGATGGTGCTGGAACACTTTCTATGACTATAAATCCAAATATGAACTCCTTTAATTTGCATATCTTTGTAATTGAAGAAGGTCATCTGCAAGTGGAATAACAAAATACTTTTAAAATAAAATCTCTTAACTGGAAAAATCTAACTGAAGCAAAAAAAAATTAAAATTCGGATTCGGAAAACAAAGCTCCAATATTAGAATCTGCAAGTATAAAAATCAATTTATGTGGAAGTTTACTGTATCTGATCACAGGGGTTTGCCAAGTCATTGTCTAAGGAATTTATTTAGTTGTTTGTCTGCTAGTTGGCATAAAGTAATGTTTTTTGTTCAGTTTATTCCGCAGTCTATGTACTGTCCCATCAGCTGTGGTGTGCTCCTACAGAATTTCAATACTGGGAATTAGGACTACTCAGTGCGCTTTTGTGTGTGGCCATTTGGTCCCGAGACGTCAGATCTGTGGTCTGGGCAATGAGTTGATGTCATGGTGGCTGTGAGTGTGGGTATGGCCGCTGGGGTTTCTGGATATGTGGGGACTTAGGGGAAGCTGCCCTCTCCTGACTCAAAAACAGATTTCTCAGCCTTGCGTTGGGTAACCTGAAATCATTTGCAGTTTTGTGTCTACATAGAGTATATTCATGATGTGGTGGAGTTCAGGTCCCCATATGATAGTTTAGGTAATGTGGTCATCTTGATAATATTGATTCTTTGAATTCATAAGGTTGGAAATGTTTTTTCCATTTCTTAAGATCTTCAGTTTTAGCTTTTGGAAGTTTTTGTGCTAGGTCACCTCTTACGCACCGCCAAGTTGTAACCATAGTGCATATGCTGTTAAGTGGAGTTTCGGGTACAGTTCTTGATCTTTCCCTTTAAGTTCATCAGCAAATGGTTGAGATGTAGAGGCTCTTTTTACTGATAGTATACCACCTAGCGGCAGAGAGTCTGGCAAGCTACCTGTGTTTTATTTGATATGCCAAAACCACGTAACAATTATGGACCTCAAACCCATGACCTCGAAGAAATCTGGTTTGAAAGGGGCTCTTTTCCACCTGTCCCTGAGCAAAAGCAAGATGCCCTTAGGCCTCACTTGCTTCGCGAAGGACGATAGATGTTACTTGGTGCCAGCTTGAGCAAATAGATGGAACAACGGAGACCAGTGATACAGTGATACAGTGATCACTTGATCACTTGACATCTTGTTATTCATCAGTTGCTTGAGTCGGGACGCCCAGTATTATTTCCTTTGCATCTCATATTCATAGTAATCGTTGGTAAAGTAGAAGATCTTTTATTTTTTTTTAGGTGTGCTTTGAAAATAAGTTCCTAAGATGATTTTTCGACCCGAGGATACTGAGTGTAAGAGTGCCCTCTCCTCAGTGTGAAATATGGCTTGTGAGTGCGCCCCTCTCCCTTGGTCTGATATGTGTAAATGCGGCCTCTCCCCTCCGTGTGATGTGCATGAGTGAATCTACTCTCTACTCAGTCTCTGTGTGCGCGCCCTCCTCAGTGTGTGGCGCATACCTGAACCTTACATTGGCATTATGAGACAAAATGATCAAATTGTTGGGGCGGGGCGATAGCACTTTGTGGGAAGCCTGTTTGCCGTACTGCGCTGCAACCTGAAGTTCATATCCCGCATCCCTATAGTTCCCCCAGCACGCCAGGGAGGTAATTCAAGCGAAGAGCCAGGAGTAACCCCAGAGCATCTCGGTGTGACCCAAAAAGCAAAACAATACTATTAATCAAATTGTTGTCCCTCAAAAGGTTTGCTATTTTTTTCAGCTGACCAAAGTTGTAAAAAATACTTGATTGTAAAAAGCTCGAAAATGATGCCAAGTACTGGAGCTGGTACTGTGCATGAATGAGCCCCTAGTGACTCCCTGTAGTCCCTATAAGTGGGCTGGAACCCTGTGGCTAACCCTTTGAGTGGATCTCTGCTGGGATTTTTGTGGAGCACCGAACTATAAAAAGGCGCATGTGGGAGTCCCTGTAAACAGCAAAAGAGCAGAAAGTGGCTTGTGGGTGGCAATGGAAGGTAAAGAAATGCTAGATAATCTTACTTCCCTTATACGAAAATTTGTTTTTTGTTTTGTTTTGGGATCTCACCCAGTGTTGCTTAGGGCATATTCCTCTGACTCAGTGCTCAGAGACCACTCCTCGCAGGCCTTAGGTGACTATATCAGTTGCTGGGGATTGAACTGGTTGACCTGTACAAGGCGAATTCTGTACTATCTCTTCAGTCTCACATATGCACACTTTTAATAATCCATTTAAATTTTTCATTATTAATTGAGATTGGTCATCTTTTTCTTTTTTTTTTTTAACAGGGGCACACACAGTGATGCTCCAATTACTCATGGTGATAGTTTGGGGACCATGTGAGATGTTGGCATTAAGATTGGGTAGACTACTAGCAAGGCAAGCCCTACCTGTTGTACTGTCTCTCCAGCCCCCCTTCTGTGAAATCGGGCTGAAAGTCTTTGTGCTGCAACTCTTTTCCCAATTTGGGATTTTATTATTTTTTTCCTGATACCTGCCCCTAAATCTTAGGATGCAGTTATAGCTATAAACTGCTATAAACTGCTATAAATTTTAAGGATGCTCCTTTTTTTTCTTTCTTTCTTTCTTTCTTTCTTTCCTGCTGCTTTTTCTTTCTTTCTTTCTTTCTTTCTTTCTTTTCTTTTCTTTCTTTCTTTCTTTCTTTCTTTCTTTTCTTTCTTTCTTTCTTCTTACTTACTTTCTTTCTTTCTTTCTTTCTCTTTCTTTCTTTTTCTTTCTTTCTTTCCCTCCCTCCCTCCCCCCTCCTCCCTCACCCTCCCTCCCTCCCTCCCTCCCTCCCTACCTCCCTCCTTCTTTTCCGGGTCACACCCAGCAATGCTCAGGGGTTACTCCTGGCTCTCCATGCTTGGCGATCTACTGGGATCGCCGGCATTGAACTTTTGGTTGGCTGCATGCAAGGCAAATGCCCTTCCCATTGGGCTATCCACTCTGGCCCCAAGGATTCTTTGTTTTTTATGTAATATCCTTCTTTGGTCTTGATTGTTATCTCAGGTTTTTTTCATCGTTCTGATTAGATGTGTCTTGGAGTATTTTTTTTTTAATTTCTTTTAACTGGGTACCTGTTAGGGCCTCTTGGATCTGGGTGTAAGCATTCTTCAGCTCTTGGACCTTCTTAGCAATGATGGCTTTCGACAGTTGTTTCTTCATAAGGATTTCTCCCTGCCCTGAGATCCCAGTAATTCTAGTGTTGTCCCTCTTGAATTTATCCCAATGTCCTCTTGTTATCTCTTGGTTTATTTTGGGGCTCTTTTCCATCTTCTGCTGTTGTCTGGAGAGCCTCTGCACATAATTTTGGAGCTCACTAATTCTGTCTTCTGCAGCTGTTATTCTGCTGCTGAGACCTTCCAGTGAGTTTTTCATTTTACCACCTGGTCTGTCATTTCTGCTTGTATTTTCTTTTTATTTTCCCTCATTTCTGCTCTTATATCCCTCTTGTATTTTACTGGCAGTGAGTTCTGTCTCACTGTATCATTTCTTCCGTTCATCATCGGTTTGCTCCAGCGGGCACCAGTAACATCTCCATATGTCCTGTCTCATGCAATGAGAGCCCAAGGGCACCTGCTTGCTTCAGGAACATAAGAGCCTCAAACCATTCCATCAGGTCATGGGAATGGGGTCTATAATTGTTGCTGGTATTTATCTCCTTATGCATCCTCTGTAATTTTATTCTTTACTCAGTAAGGTTTCTGTGTTGCTTTACCATTGTGACTTTTTGCAGTTTGGAGTTGTTTCTTGTGTGTTGTTTGTGTTGTTGAGGGTTAGGAACCTACAGTTAGTATGTCTTTGTATGTTTGTAGTTTGATACAGAGGTGAAGAGGTGAAGAAAAATGCACAGCTGCTTGAGTGTACTGTTTGTGGGAGGGCTTCATTTCTTACCTGGGGAGCAAAAATGGGTGCTTCTCAAAAGGCTCAGCCAGCACCTGGTAGTGTCCCATAGGCTCCTAGGGCCTGCCTCAGCATGCAGGCGACTCCGCCTGCTGCACTCAGAGCAAGGATTGGGGCCTCCACGCAGTCCCCAGCCTCTGGGCTCAGTGGGCGTGTGACCCTGAGCTCCTGCCACCACAGCCAACCGCCTCAAGAGACTCCAGATCCAGGGGCCGGATGATAGCCCAGCGGGTAGGGCATTTGCCTTACACGCAGCCGGCCTGTGCTGGCCCGGGTTCGATCCATCCCATATGGCTCGAGCACCGCCGGGAGTAATTCCTGAGTGCAGAGCCAGGAGTAACCCTGAGCATCACCGGGTGTGCCCCAAAAAGAAAAAAAGAAAGAGACTCCAGATCCACGTGTTAATCTTAGACTCAGTGTCTCTTGGTACCAGGTCCTTTCAGGATCTTTCTCATTTGTACAGCAACGGTCAGTCTATTTTGTATCAAACTGAGAGGTTACAGGGTATGAGGAATTGGATATCACACTAGAACTTACTATTAAATAATCAGATAGAGACATCATATCCTATTAGTATCCATAGTACAATCATAAAGTTGTAATGAGAAGTGAGGATTGAGAAATACTGGGACATAGACAAAGAGATAGAGAAAAAATGCGCCTGCACTAGGAGCAGGCGGGGTTTGGGTAGGTGTGTTTGGGAATTGGTGGTGGGAATTGGCACTGGTGGAGGGATGGGTTCTGGAACACTGTGTTGACAGACCCAATTATGAACATCCTTGAACTCTTTATCCCATATGGTATAATCACTGTCTGTCACTGTCTTCCCATTCATCATCAATTTGCCTCGAGCGCCACCAGTAACATCTCCATATGTCCTGTCTCATGCAGTAGAGCCCAAGGGCACCCTGCTTGCTCCAGAACATAAAGTGCCTCAAACCATTCCATCAGGTCATGGGAATGAAGTCTATAATTGTTATTGGTATTTGGCATATCAAATATGACACGGGTAGCTTGCCAGGGCTCTGCCGTGCGGGGAAGCATACTCTTGTAGTCATCTCTAAATCCAGCATTTATTGATGAACCGCTCAGCCGCAATGGACTGCGCTTGAGCCGGGCTGTGTGATAGGCTGGTCTGCTGGGTGGAGTTCTGATGAGGGGGAAGTCCGGATATGGAAAATGGAGGCCAACATGGAGTGGGAGGGTCGTCTGGTTTGTTGCAAGGCTCTGCTGGGGTGGTGGGCCAGGGCTAGAACCCACCATCCCTCACAGACACCTCGTGAGCGGCTGGGCACAGGGAGAGCCAGTAGCAGCTCTGCCTCATGTCTGTGAGTCTCATGGTACAATAAAAATTTAAAAAAATGAGAGACAGTGAGAGACAGAGAGACAGAGACAGAGAGAGAAAAAGAGACAGAGAAAAAGGGAGACAGAGAGAAAGGGAGGGAAGATAAAAATGCCTGCTATAGAGCTGGAGAGAAGGAATGTGGGGACATTGGTGCTGGGAATGGGGCACTGGTGAAAGGATGGGTGCTGGAACAATGTATGACTGAGACCCAATTATGAACATCTTTGTAATTGTATATCTCACGGTGGTATAATAAAAATTTTTTAAAAATGGTGCTCTGAGTCCTACCCAGATCCCTCCATTATGGCACTCCTGAGTCCCACCCAGATCCCTCCATTATGGCACTCCTGAGTCCCACCTAGATGCCCCCAGTATTTCTTTTTTTGGCTTTTGGGTCACACCTGGCAATGCTCAGGGGTTACTCTGGCTCTGCACTCAGGAATGCACTGGCTCTGCACTCCTGGCAGTGCTTGGGAGACCATATGGGATCGCCGATTGAACCCTGGTCAGCCGCGTGCAATCAAACACCCTACCTGCTGTACTATTGCTCCAGCCCTACCCCCATTATTTTTTCCATTTTCCGCCCCCCATGCGGAGTTTTAAAGTTTTCTCAAAATTCTTGAGACAGGTTCTTCCAAATAGAGAATCTAGGGCAGCTTTCATTATCTCCTACAGTAAGCTGTTTTTCTCAGTGAAAATTTTGCTAAAAGGGTAGTTTTTTAAAAGGAGAGACAGATGGGATAAGGAAGCAGGAGGAAGCCAGAGGTACATCTTCTAGAAAGTCAGAAGGACCAGCTGGGTGCTAAGGTCTTTAGTAACCCCCAGCAGGATGCCAGCTCAGAGAGCATTATCTGGTGTGCCTCACCCTCACTGCAACCCGCCCCACTCCCAGGGATCCTAAGGCAAGAATCTACTTTATTTCCCGTTATCCCTGAGGTAACCGGGGAAATCTGTTCTCCTGGTCTCTGCCTTTAGTCAGAGGGACTTGCAGTGCCAGTCAGGCTCCATGTGTTGTTATAGAGGACATTTGAGAAGCAAGGACCAGTTATAGTCAACCCTGCCTCCAAGCTAAGATGTGAGTGACACTCGGATACTCCTGCATTGCTAGGTAAGCTGGGCTAGAGAAGCAAAGTGGAACTCGTGCAGGGTATGCCCTTTTAAACATATTCACTGTGGATGACAGGTTACAAAGATGTGTATGGCTGAGCTTCAGGCATACAGTGTTCAACAAGATATGCTTTTTGGTTATGGTTTAGAAGCTGTTTGGATCTTAGAGCTAGCACAGGAGGCAGTGTAGTTTCCTTGTACATGCCCTGTCTAGGTTCAGTTCTGCATAGGGTCCTGACCCCTAAGAATAGGGCCAAAACTACATCCTGAACAGCTCTACCTGTGGGCTCAAAACCAACTAACTAAATAAATTAGTAAATAAAAGTGCTCTGTTTGGGGGCACACTGCAGTGCTCAGAGGTTACTTCTGGCTCTGTACTCACGACTTACTCCTTGGTGGACCATATCGGATGTGGTCCCTAAAATGCTCTATTCAAACTGGCCTGTTAGAAACATTAGCTACTTATTACCTTGCTAAAGCTTTGATGAATCCCTGTCTTCTTATTTGGGGTCATACGTGGTGTGCTTAGTGGCTTATCCAAGCTCTGTGCTTGGGGTTCCTCCAGGAGATGCTTGGGGACATGCAGTACTAGGGGTCAGACCCAAAGCATGAATTTAGCGCACCTCTCTGACCCAAACCAAATTAATATTTGAGGTATTCGGAAGAATTTTTCTGAAATAAGGTCATATAAACATGTCTGAAGGGCAGTTGGGGGTGAGGAGAGTATGATCCAGGCAGAGGCTACTACTAGTTTGCAGTGTTCTGGAATACTACATTTAGAACTGACAAGAGGAGTGGAGAAGGCCAGGAAGATAAAGCAAACTCAAGGTCAGGGCAGATCACAGTGAAGTTACTAGTAATAATTCATAAACTGAAGACAATAAGGTGTTTAAATCTGGACTTTGGGGGTAAGGTGGGGTAATGGTAATACAATGTCATGGTTTCAAATATTTCTTTTTATTCAGACACTTAATTTAACACTTAATTTATTATTTTTTTCTTTTTTAATTTTTATTTATTTATTTTAAACACTGTGATTTACAAAATACAAACATTTCACAATACAGTTGCTGGAAAGATTCATCATTCAGCACTAGTCCCACCACCAGCGCCCCCCCACCACCAGAGACCCTCATTTCCCACCCTCCATCCCCTCCTGATGCCTGCTCACTTAGCCAGCATTAATTATATTGATCCTTACAGCTCATATAAGGGAACAGTAATGATAAGGTCATACCTCTTTTTTTTTCTAGGCAGATGTTTGGGAGTCTGTCCAGGTTCTGTTCTTGGATTCACTTTCTGGGTTTCTAGAACACAGTGGTTATCTGCTGACAGTCCTAGATGCACCATCACTATAGCTACTGACAACACTTATTTCACATTTATCTCAACGTCTATTTGAGCTTTTTCTATTCATATACTGAACAATCCACTCTATATTGGTTATTGGAGCTAATTCTCTAAATACGATTGATGAACCAGGTATTAGACAAAAGTCAATGGAGATCCTAAAATCTCCATTGTACCATTTGAGTCCACTGTATAGGAAATTACCAAGGTGGTCCCCCAGACTACATCTTGTGCTCACACACTTTGTTTCTAGGAAATGTGATGGGATACCAGTTAGATGAATGTACTAGGTTTTGAGATAAGGTGTGGGTGGTACATGAGACCCCCCATGTACAGTCCCAGCCAGTTGAAGTTCTGGGCAGGCCCATCAGGCCTTGTGGGAGGGCATTGAGTTGGGGAGGGCCCCCAGCTTCAGCTCCCAGGGAACCTGGCGGACTCAACCACCCAATCCTGCATATCTGGGCTTGAAACTCAACTCTTCTGTTGGGTGTGGCTTTGCCAAGCTGTGAAGTCCGCACCCTTGAAAGTGTGGTGTGATGTATGAGGTTTTCGGGCCTCTGGGGGTCTGACCTGGATGCAGGGGAGCTCGGCCCTGCCCCCTTCCAGGACCCCTCATCAGCCCAGCACAGGTGAAGCAGGAAGCAGTTCAGTCCTGTGCTTCTTTCTGTTTCCCAGCCGGTCGCAGTTTGGGCCGACATTTAATTTCTTTAAACAACTAGTCATGGTGATTCACAGTATTGTTGGTGAGAGGATTTCATGCACACAGGTTTCAGTACCACACCCTCCACCAGAGTACCTGCTTCCTTCCCAAATTATCAGTGTCTCCCTAAATATTACTTATTTGCAGAACAACCTCTCTGAGGTTGATATGGACCACGGTTCATGGACAAGAGGGCCCAATAAAGGAAATAAGGTAATTGCATGAATTGTGGGGAGTGTTGGAAGGACTAATCTGACTGACTTCAAAGCCCAGGTTCTTGAGCATGTCTGTATTCTGTGTCATCGTATTGGTGTTTTTCATAAATGGGGAAACAGGAATTCAGAGATACTAAGAAAAAGCTAGGGTATGGCTTAGTGCACAATTTCCGGCCTCACAAGTGGGAGGCTGCATACAGGTTTGAGCCCAGTGCAGCCTACTGTAACCCTGCTCTCTGGAATTCCTGGAGTTACAACAGTGTGCAGTCTCTGGAGCACTGCAGACACCATGCAAGCAATGCAACTGAGTGTGTTACTCCTGTGAACATTGCAGATGAAGATGTGCAAGCACTATGGCCGTGCAACCTGGGTGAGCAGCACAGATAGAGTAAACATGAGCCTGTAACTGATGGATTGTAGCACCCAACAAGCTGCACGGTCCATTGTGTATGCCCTACATCCCGTGTCACACACCACAACCAAATGTGTGCTCGCATGTATGTATGTGTGTGTGTGTGTGTGTGTGTGTGTGTGTGTGTGTGAGAGAGAGAGAGAGAGAGAGAGCAAGAGCGCTCCAGTCATTGCCTTGACAGCAACACACGGGAAGAAAGGTGGAGGGGTAAGTAAGAGTATGAAGCATTGGAAACAGGTGTACATAAGCAGCTCTGCATGGTTGTCTAAATTTAAAAATATTGAAATGTGGGGCTGGAGCAATAGCCCAGCGGGTAGGCCGTTTGCCTTGCATGTGACTGGCCCATGCCGCCGCCGGTTCGATCCCGGCATCCCATATGGTCCCCCTGAGCACCGCCAGGAGTAATTCCTGAGTGCAGAGCTAGGAGTAACCCCTGAGCGTGCCGAGTGTGACCCAAAAGCAAAAAAAAAAAAAAAAAAAGAAATGTGAAGTCGGTGTGGAAGGATAAAAGAATTAACTTTCTCTGGTGGAAGCTTAGGAAGTTATAAAGCAGATGAAAGTTTAACATGGACTTACTCATTATGTAAATAACTTAGAAGCGTCTTTTGAAGCTTCAAAGAAATAATTACAGGTCAAATAAAAGGATGTATTTTTTATATGGTAGGTAGTAAATAGAAAAATCCAGTTATCCCAGATATAGATTAGACATAAAAATAAATTTTGTGTAACTTTCATGAATACTGGAGTTAACAAAACAAAAAATTCCTGTAGAAGATGCATACACTAACATACACTAAATTATTGTTGATTAGAAATTTAAGTAACTAATGAAGTCAAACATGAGGAAGAAACTAGGGGCGGGCAATAGCCCAGCGGGTAGGGCGTTTGCCTTGCACTCGGCCAGCCTGTGCCGGCCGGGTTCAATCCCGGCATCCCATATGGTCCCCAGCACCGCCAGGAGTAATTCCTGAGTGCAGAGCCAGGAGAAACCCCTGAGCATCGCCGGGTGTGACCCAAAAAGCAAAAAAAAAAAAGAAGAAACTAAATCTGTGAGGTTTTATAATAAAAATGAGAGCGTTTTTCTTTACGCTAAAAAATTGAGGTATCATAGTTTATCAAAGTAATGAGGTAGGTTATCATAGTATTGAGTTTATCATAGTAATTTTATAGTTGCAGAGAATTACACCAATTCCTCCACCAATGTTTCAAGATTCCTTTCACCATTTTCCCCATGGTCCCTGGCCTTTTCTGCCTCAATTCTCAAAAACAAATTTTATTGAGGTACCATCACTTCCTGTGGGTGAGTTTTTGAGGTGCAGGATTGTAACTCAGCTTCTGAGGTCACAACCCAGAGGGCTGGTTTCTGTCCACCTGCATTTCACACTGTGGTCTATTACCCTCCCCCTTGGCCCTGTTCTTTCAGGTAATGCCAGTTTGTTCTTTTTATCCGAGAGTTTTTTATCTGTTCATACTTTATTTCTTCATATACCACAAATAAGTGAAATCATACTTGTTTTTGACTTTTTGCTCTCTGTGATCCTGCCATCCATCTATGATTATTATCTATTTTTGCATGTGTGTGCAGAGTAGTATTCTATATTGCGTATAGTCATGCATTATTTAGTAGGTTTCAGTCAGGGGGTGAACTTCATATATGACACTCACCCTAGTATAACCTAGGTTTGTGGGTTTTTCCCCTTTTTGGGGTCACACCTCACGATGCTCCCGGGTTACTCCTGACTCTGCACTCAGGAATTACTCCTGGCAGTGCTCAGGGTACCATATGGGATGCCAGGGATCAAACCCTGGTCAGCCGCATGCAAGGCAAATGCCATCGCTGCTGGACTATTGCTCTATCCCCTAAGCTTGTGTTTTTTTAAAACATTTTTGGTTCCTATTCTTACATTCTGCAACATTTGTACAACAATGTAAGTGCCAATTGATGTTAGTGACCCTGTCCTTCAGGAAGAGACATGTGGCTGTTTATACATGATCCCTCTTTGTTGCAGGGCTATACCTGATGGTGATGGGGCTTGAACCCAGGGCCTGTGTATGGCAGGCATGTGTTCAGCCCTTATTATCGCCCTCTGCTCTCTCTGACATCATCTTTAGCCAGTCATCAGTCAGTGAGCATTTTGGTTGTTTCTGTATCTTTGTCAGTAATTGTATATTAAATAAAGGAGGCATGTGTTTTCATGTTTTTTTTTTGGCCCAAAGGTAGTGGTGCTGAGGGCTTAATCCTGACTCTGCACTCAGGAATCACTCTTGGCAGTGCTTCGAAGGACCATATGGAGCATGTATATTTTGAATTTGTATAAAAGTTATAGATTAAGAAGAAATAATTCATGAGCTTTTTTTAAGTGAGGAGTCACTGTAAAGGAATAGAAAGAAATATATCCATTATCAGCCATTTCCGATCACTTGATCACTTGATCACTTGACATCCCGTTATTCATCGATTTGCTTCGAGTGGGTGCCAGTAACATTTCCATTTGACCCTGTCACGTGCCATTGTAGCCCAATGGCATCTGGTTTCTTCAGGAATATGAAGAGCCTCAAACAATTCATTCAGGGTCTTGACCAATAAGTCTGACCATCTTGTAGGTGGGCGGCCACGTATCTTTTGAAATTCCATGGGATCCAGTCGGTAATGGCTCTGGTCCAGTGGTCGTCTCCAAATCGCATTACATGTCCAGCCCTTCTGATTTTTGATGCCTTGGCAAATGAGACAGCGTCCCTGACTCTGGAACAGCGATGGAGATAGGAACTCCGATTCCTTCTCTCACTGGAGTGAGGCGTGATATTCCAAGCATAGCTCTTTCGATTCTTCTTTGGGAGACCCGAATAGCATTCTCATCCTGCTTTCGTAGGGCCCAGGTCTCTGAGGCGTATGTTAATGCAGGGAGAACAGTGGAGTCAAAGAGATGTGCCCGGAGCTGGAGGTTCTTTGTCTTTTTTAGCTATTTCTTCAGTGCTTTTGAAGGCATTCCATGATGCTTTCTTCCTTCTGCGCAGCTCAGGTTTTAGGTCATTCATCATGTTGACTTCTCGACCTAGGTACACATAACTGTTGCATTCAAAGATGTTTGTTCCATTTAGAGTAATGGGGCCTCTGGAACTAGTTCATTTTTCATGAACATAGTTTTGCTGAGATTCAGCTGTAGACCTATCTTCCCACATTCTCGGTCAAAGTCAGCTAGCATTTGTGCTGCTTGGCTAATGTTTGGTGTTATTAGAACGATGTCATCAATGAAGCAGAGGTGGTGTAGTTGCCGGCCATCTATCTTCACTCCCATTCCTTCCCATTCTAATTGTCGTGTGTTCTTGAGGGTGGTGCTGAATAGTTTTGGTGAAATGGTATCACCCTGCTGAGCCCCCTCTTTTGACATCAATGATCACTTCATTGTAGAATGGTGAGATTCTGGTGGTGAATCCGTGATACAGCTCACGAATGGACTGTATTAGTGGCACTACTGGGGCACAGGCCATGTGTCCTCTGGCTATGTGTAATGGCTGAAGGGAATGTCCCGCTTGTCAGGATGGAGATCGGCGTTACACACTCAGCGATGCTCAGGGGTTACTCCTGGCTCTGCACTCAGGAATTACTTCTGGCAGTGCTTAGCCCAGCAAGCCACTAAGAGTATCACGGCTCGCGCGGCAGAGCCTGGCAAGCTGTCCGATGCGTATTCGCTATGCCAAAACCAGTAATAAAAAAATGTTCATCTTCCTGATCCTGAAAGAGCCCTTAATATAGCAGCACTAAGAAGGATGAACAAGGAGGGCCTGATAAAATTTCAGGGCCATACTAAGCTGCCAAAATGAAGAAGAACTAATAAGACTGTCTGTGGAGCCATTTCAGATGAATAAACTATTTCTGGAGAAATTCACTTTGCTTCTCTGAAAGGCATTATCAGATCATTTCCAGAATTCCAGCTTGGTATTTGAGGAAGAAGCTCAGGTTCAAGCTCTCAGAGAACCTTATTCCTTTCCGAATACTCTCTCTCTCTCTCTTGGCATATGCAGTTATAGTAACTGCTGCTTACCTACAAATATATAGAGGCTGGAGAGATAGTATAGTCAGTGCTCTTGTCTTGCATGCAGCTGACCTGGCTTCAATCTTTAACTCCCCATTTTTCTCTTTAGCCTTGCCAGGAGTGAACCCTGAGCCTTGAGCCAGGAGCAAACCTCCAGCACCATCAGGTGTGGCCCAAAAACTAGAAAAATAAATGTCCCTCAAACTCATGCAGTTTGCGGCTGAGATCAGACAATATCATGTTCAGCGAACTAAGCCAGGAGAGAGACACACAGAATGATCTCGCCTATGTGGACTCTTAAAGAAACACTGACCCTACGAAGTGGCTGACAGACTGAGTTTAACCATAGGGTGTGGGTTGAGGAGGGAACACTCTGGTCGAGGTTGTGGCATTGGAACATTGTGTGTATGAAATCCTGTGATTAACAGTGTTGTACACCACTGGTGCTTAAAATAAAATTTTGAGGGAAATTTCTTTTTCATGAACTATGAGATTTTTTACAACCTGAACTAAAGCAACAGCTTTTCCGTTATCTACATTTTCTTCTCATTTCTAACAAGTTCTGCTCTGAATCCCTAACCAGTCAATTCAGATGATCTTTACTTTTTTTATTTTATAATTTTATTTAAACACCATAATTCACAAAATTGTTCACAGTACAATTGTTTCAGTCATTCAACATTCCAACACCAGTTCCATCACCAATGTGCCCTTAACCACCACCCAGAACCCCGTTTTCCATCTACACCCATCCCCATGCCTGCTTCTTTAGCAGGCTCTAATTATATTTGTTTATTAGAAAATATATCTCAGAATGGTATTACTAAAGTTATGATCTTTTTATGGGGTTGTTACATGCGAGTTGGGCAATCTGTCTAATTGTTTCACTTATGAACTTATCAGTCAGAGTGGACTTCTACTCATTTTTTGGCAAAGATGTTCATATAAATCTCTTATAAATGCTCAATAATCAATCCCAGTCTCACCACAGTTGCAACTACAGGCAATAATTATTTCAGATTTTTTCCTACCTCTGCTTGAACCTGTTCTAAGCAGATTCTCAATAATTAATTTTGTATTTTTTGTTATACATGGTCTGCTGATACATGGTAGAGAAACATTTTCTTAGAAGAAGGTTAATGAGGATTGTTCAGTCACCCAATGGAACAATCGGGCCATTGAGCCCTTTGAATAAGAAATTACTGATATGATATGTTGTTACAGTTTAGGCATCGTAGCCACACATTTTGTTATTGGCGCCTTATACTTACATCTATAAAATGTAATGCAATATTGGTATAACAGTATTCTTCAGGTTGAGATGTTATGGCCACTCACCCCAGGAATTACAGAGATTGTAACTGAGTTATTTAACATGGTGTCTTTGGAGATTAATATAGGAGTCTCTGGATCATGGCTGCTGATGTGATTACTTTGATGCCTGAGGCAGTTCATGGGTGTGACCACTGGACTCCCTGAGGGCACACGGGAGATAGGGGGAGGGTCCCCATCTCCGTTCTGTAAAAAGCCTGGAGAGTTCAGTCTCAGAAACCCGCATATTTGGAGTTTTCAGTGGATTCACTTTCGTGGGTGGGGGCTCATCCGAGCAATGGATTCTGGCCTGAAGTATGTTGGAGATTGTGAGGGAGTGGGAAACTCGAGGCTGCCGGCTTTGTTGAGATGGGCCTTCCCCAACCTATTTCCCCTGCTGGTTGCCCATTGTGTTCAGCCGGGCGTGGGGAGAACTGGAGGCATGTTTCAGATGATCTTTACTAATTCAGTATATTTAGGGCTGTCACCTCTGAGATAGAAGAATGTACGCTTGATCCCTTTTGATGTTTGGGAATTACAGAGTCTGAGTTTCACATCATAATATTGAATTTTTCTGTTTCTTGATTCTCTAGTAAACTTTTCATTATTATCACGTTTCATGACCATCAGCTAGCTTGTAAACCATTAGGATTACTTTGGTGACATCTGTTTCTAGTTGTGCCTTTAGTATATCAAATGAATACTGTAGCCTTATATTATTTGCCTTACCCATTATGTATGTGTATTTAAAAATATAATCCTAGGAAGTAAAAATTGCAGATTTTGTTTGAGCCATTTTTTGTTGTTACTTTTTTTTTTTTTTTTTTACCAGCCTGGGTATTCTATTGATCAAAAATCTGCCAGTGGGTCCAGAAAGATAGCTCATGGGCTGAGCTCCTGTAAAGCATGCTTTGCGTCTGGTTTGATCTTGATCGTCAGCATTACATGGCCCCCTGTGCACTGCTTGGACTCTGTGTGTGTGTGTGTGTGTGTGTGTGTGTGTGTGTGTGTGCGTGCGCTGTCTGTGTATGTGTCCCGCCCCCCAACCCCCACCCAAAGCTCAGAGCCATGATTAGCCCTGAAGACAAAATAAATAAGTCTACCCAAGCTGTAGGCAGGTTTGGTAGGTGGCATATAAGATACCAAAGTGAATGTATTTTGTTAACCTGGAGGCCTTTCTTGTCGTTGCATGTTCTCTTATTCATCTTCAAAGAAAGCTGTTGAGAAATACTATTTAACGTGTGCTAGCCAGGCTTGTATTTTTATATATGGGTTTTAAGTATGGGTGACAGGGTTATTATTTTTCAGTCGTTGGTAGCCAATTAAATTATTTTAGTTGTTTACTATATCCTTTTCTGTGACTTTCTGTTTTAGCCAAATGTCCTTCATATATTAAAGTCCTGGAAGTTCTGTTACTCCTGAAAGCTCCCCATTTTTTAAAACTCACATAAGAGATAGCTCTTGAGTATCTGATTTGTTAAGAGTCAGATTGGGGTATGCCAGTGGATAAATCATAGATCTTATTCTCAAGATGGCTACAGTTGAGATGGGCCTGTGAAATATGATAATGATGGATGTTTAAGTGCATAGAAAAAACAGTATTTTGGAAGCCCAAGCAGGTGTCCCTACTTCAGCTTGGTGCCCCAGGAAGGCTTTTTGAATGTCATAACATACTTAATTTAGCAGAAATTGAAGAAGTAGAAGAAAAGAAGAGACAAAGCACAGAGAGGGAGAGGTGAAGTTAAGGGCGGCATGTGTAGTAGTAAATACGTTTCTGGTTACTCAGTCTCACAGTCTGCATTTTGTTTGTTCACACTAAGACTATGTCTTGGGTTAAAGAGGCATCTCAAGAAACTGGAACACTTGTTTGTATGTAGGAGGCCCAGGTTCAATCCCAGGTACCACCATCTTCCCCTTCTCCACTTCCCTCCCTTCCTCACCCCTTCCCCCCTTACTGCTCAAGCTCAGAGCTGGCAGTAGCTCTTGACCAGGGCTAGGCATGGCTCAGCCCCTGCCCCTACAGAATGCATTTTATCATTGATAGTATTAGATCTTTTCCTTTTTTTGTTTTTTGGTGCTCTGGGCCACTCCTTGCTCAGTCCTTGGGGAATATTATGTGGTGCTGGGATTCAAGCCAGGGTTGTGGCTGCAGCCTTATGCTAGACATTCAGCTTAACATTTGTACTGTTTCCCCAGTGCCAGGGACTTAGATTGGATTAAATGGTATATTCAGGGGCTGGAGCGATAGTACAGTGGGGAGGGTGTTTGCTTTGTATGTAGTTGACCTAAGATCAATCCTTGTCATCCCATATGATGTCCAAAAATTAATGGGATATTAATTTATTTAATAGGTATCTACTGGACACCTGTATCACATACCACTCTTAGCTCTGGGCATTAGATTTTAGTAAAATAAACATAGTTCCTATCCTCATAATGTTTCTTGTGAAGAAAATGTAAGGTTATGTGAGTAAGAATAGCATGGCTTACTTTAAACGAAGGGTGAGGGAGGGCCTTTCTAGGAAACATATTCAGACTCAGAGGTGAAGATCAGCAGTGATCAGTACACAGCAAGTGATGTGAAAGACCCCAGATCAAGAAGAGACTGTTGCGACTTGAGGTAGCATATAAGTATATTCAGTTTAAGCCAGAGCTCCCAAGTCTATTTGGCCTGCTCCCTTTTAGGAAAAAAAAATCAGTCAGTGTCCCCGGGAAATCTGCCTTCTTTAAAGGAATACACAGAAAGTACCCCGTAATTGCACCCAAGGCTATTCCCACCACTGCTAGATCTTTTTACAGCCTCTGGAGTGTCAGAATTACGCAGTGGAATAGAGGATCTTTGGTAGTGGTGGTAGGCGTCATTTTGTACATCAGTGCCACAGTCTTTAGTCCTGTGTAACTATGGTACGTAAACTATAATAAATTTTTAGAAATGACTACCGAGTTATGTGAATATTTTATCACATTTTAGTAAGTATTAATGCAGACTGAGACATTTCCGGCTTCTGGCTGCTGAGTAGAGAATGGAAAGGTGAAAAGGGAGGTGCGAGAGAGAAAAGGAGGGGGAAAATAGATATTTCCAGCATCAAGGTGAGAGATGCTGCTGGATGATATTAAAGATGCAGATACCCCAGGCAGAGCAGATACCAGCTCTCCCCTTTGAACCCCCTGCACTCCACTGACCACAAGAGTTACTTCCGGCCCGAGTTCACCATCCCGATGAACGCAGAGGAACCCCCCACACCATGCTGGCAGCGATCTTCTTAATCCACACTCCACAGCTCTTCAGATCTCCACCCAAGAGATTAATCCAATCTCCAGCCTACAATGACCCTCCCTTCAGAGACCCATCCTTCAGAGGAGAGTATTTCAAGCCCAGGAATGCTTGAGCCACAGACGCGGATACCCCAGGAAGAGCAGATACCAGCTCTCCCTGTTGCGCGTGGTCGCTATGCGGCCACACAATTTACTTCCACACCCCTGAGGTACTCTCAGAGTACCCTGGATGCTACTGAGAATATACCATCTGCATGGCAGAACCTGGCAAGCTGTCCGATGCGTATTCAATATGCCAAAACCAGTAATAAAAAGTGTATATTCCCGACCCTGAAAGAGCCCTTAATACAGCAGCACTAAGAAGGACGAACAAGGAGTACCTGATAAAATTTCAGGGCCGAACTAGGCTGCCAAAATGAAGAAGTACTAAAATGACTGTCTGTACTTTCAATGCATGTACGCTGGCATCGGAAGCATATATTGAGGACCTGATGGTGCAATTGCAAAAGATCAAGTATGACATCATTGGTCTGACTGAGATGAGGAGGCGTCAATCGCATCATGCCGTTTTTTGACAATGGAAGAAGAACAGTTCCTGAGATCATGCGATGAAAGAGGCGGTGGTGTCGGTGTCCTTGTCAACACCAACCTGGCCATGAACATTGATTCATTTGAATGCCTAACAAACCTTATTGGATGATTACACTTGAAGAGATGTGGCCCACTGCCAGCAATTTCTATCTTCGTTGTCTACGCACCAACATCCACATACAAGGAAGATGAAATTGAGAAATTCTACATGGAACTGGAGGAGTTCTATAAGAAAAGATCACACCTTCTACAAGATCATAGTTGGTGATTTTAATGCCAAGATAGGACCGAGAAGATCGGCCGAAGAACTCCACATTGGGACCCATGGCCTAGAATGGAATGAACAGGGTGAGAGACTATCTGAGTTCATCATGTCCACCAAGACCATTCATGGGAACTCACAGTTCCAGAAGGCTGAAGCGAAACGTTGGACATGGGAATCTCCTGGTGGACAGTTCCAAAATGAAATTGACCACATCATCTTCAATAGAAGGTTTTGCCTGACTGATGTCGCTGTCATCCCAAAATTCCAAACAGGATCGGACCACCATCTCCTTTGTGCAAAAATTCTACTTCATGCAATGGGGAGAAAAGGCCGCAAAGTTTAAGAAGAGAACTCCCAGAACGACCACCAATTGGGAACTCTTTGGCACCATTGCGGCAACATGGGAAGATACCATCATTGACGACATTGATGAAGAATACAACTGACTGGTTCAGCACCTCCATGATAGTGCAAAGAATGCTGAGAGAGAAAAAACACAAAAGGACGCCTGTCTTCAAAAACTCTCGAGCTCATTCACCAACGTGGCAAGGCGCTGAGCCTCAGGTGACCAAATGCTAATGTCCAAGCTCACAAAGCAGTGCAGAGAAGCGATAAAGGAAGACCTCAAAGAGAGAAGAGCAGAAATACTGGAAGATGCAGCAGAAGCTGGGAAAAGCATTCGCAACGCCTGCCTGTCCTTCACCAACTATAAGACCAAGATGACTGCCCTCCGATGTCCTGATGGATCTCTCACATCTTCCAGAAAGGCAATGGAGAAGATTATCCATGGTTTTTACTCAGATCTCTTTGATAGCCACGTCCAACCGCCCACATACCAAATTCTGCAGGATGGATATGTCATTCCCAACGTTCTCCCTTCTGAAATCCGACATGCCATTTTGTCGGTAAAAGAAAGGAATAGCACCAGGCCCAGAGACAAAGTCAGACCTGAACACCTGAAGAATCTGCCGTCAGTACTCTTCAATACACTGGTTCGGCTCTTCACACGCTACCTGTCTGAATGCAAGGTGCCCTCCCAATGGAAAACCAGCAGGACAGTTCTACTGTTCAAGAAAGGAGACATTCACGACATTGGCAACTATCGCCCCATCTGCCGTTGTCTGTCATCTACAAGCTGTTCACTTGAGTCATCCTGAACAGGATTGGCAGAAAATTATATGAAGGAAAACCATGTGGAGCAAGCTGGCTTCCGAAAAGGATTCAGCACAATAGACCATATCCACACCGTAACCAAGCTCATTGAGGTTTGTAGGGAGTTCAATATGCCGCTCTGTCTCACGTTCATTGATTTAAAGAAAGCCTTTGATTCTGTGGAGACCGAAGTGGTTATCAAAGCCCTCACCAAACAGGGTGTTTAGACCCAATACATCAAGATCCTTCGTGAGCTGTATAATGGATCTCACCATTCTCAAGGAAGTGATCATTGATGTCAAAAGAGGGGTTCGACAGGGTGATACCATTTCACCAAAACTCTTCAGCGCCACCCTCGAGAACATGCGACAATTAGAATGGGAAGGAATGGGAGTGAAGATAGATGTTCGGCAACTACACCACCTCTGCTTCGCTGATGACATCGTTCTAATAACACCGAACATTAGCCAAGTGGCACAAATTCTGGCTGACTTCGACCGAGAATGTGGGAAGATAGGTCTACAGCTGAATCTCAACAAAACTATGTTCATGAAAAATGAACTAGTTCCAGAGGCCCCATTCACTCTCAATGGAACAAACATCTCTGAATGCAGCAGTTATGTGTACCTAGGTCGAGAAGTCAACATGATGAATGACCTAAAACCTGAGCTGCGCAGGAGGAAGAGAGCGGCATGGAATGCCTTCAGAAGCATCGAAGAAATTTCAAAAAGACAAAGAACCTCCGGCTCCAGGCACATCTCTTTGACTCCACTATTCTCTGCATTAATATACACCTCAGAGACCTGGGCCTTACAAAAGCAGGATGAGAATGATATTCGGGTCTCCCAAAAGGGGAATCAAAAGAGCTATGCTTGGAATGTTACGCCTCACTTCTGTGAGAGAAGGAATCCGGAGTTCTGACCTCTGTCACTGTTTCAGAGTCAGGGACGCTGTCTCATTTGCCAAGGCATCAAAAATCAGATGGGCTGGACATGTAATGCGATTCGGAGATGACCGCTGGACTAGAGCCGTTACAGACTGGATCCCACGGGATGTCAAAAGATCACGTGCCCGCCCACCGACAAGATGGTCACACTTTTTCGTCAAGACCATGAAAGAACGTTTGAGGCTCTTTGTATTCCTGAAACAACCAGATGCCATTGGGCTACACTGGCATGTGATAGGGTGAAATGGAAATGTTACTGGCGCCCACTTGAGGAAATCGATGAACAACCGGATGTCTAGTGATCCAGTGATTAAAGAACTGGACTGGAGGTGTATAGGAGGTCAAATTAGTGATGGATTTTATCGACGGATGAGGGGAGTATGGCGCTATGGATCAGCTTCTCCTTAGAGTACTACCTTTCTGGGTGGAGAAATCTATATGGTACTAACATGGGGGTACTGCAGATGGTCAGCTACAAAGAGGTGGAAGACAAATTCTGTCTTGGATTTAGTTTAAGATGCCAATGAGATACCTAAATAGAAATATTTGGGGCTGGAGTACTAGCACAGTGGGTAGGTGTTTGGTGACATGCCCTACTTTAAGCTATAGCTACACTTAGCTTGCAGCCCCTCCTAGCTCTGCTAGGGAGATTTTGAATCAGCTCTGGCATTTGTGAAGCAAATGGCCCACCTGAAGTGCTGCATTTCAATAGAGTCATTTTCCTGGCTTCATCGCTAGATAGCCCAGTCCTGGATGGGCTGGGGTAGAAGGTTTTGGTGGGTTTCTATCTATAAAATAAGCTAGGAGAAAGGAGAAAGGTCTTTTTGCTATTTTGGCTTCCTTTGGCTTTCTGCCTCTCCTCTCCATTTTCCTTGTTGGGCTTTAACACCTGGTGGCAGCCATTTTGGCCTACATGTGACTTGGGCCCAGTCCGAACTCGAGTCCAGGGTTTTTCCTGTTCTTGGATTGTATATCAGAACCTGTGATAGTAAAGCCTTTTAAAACTGTGCTGGGTTCCTGAGTTTTCATCCATTCCCTGCTGGCTTTGGAGGTAGAAGGGAACTCATTTCCTGATACTGTTGGGTAACCCAGTGGTTCCCCAACATCTGGTGTCCTTGGGTGGGATGGAGAGTATTTATTGATTGTAATTGTGAGGATTTTGATTTGGAGGATACTGGGCAGGTGGGGTGAATGAGCGTGCCCCTGGTTTCAGCTGGGCCTGGGGCTGGCTCCCCACCCAATTTTCTGTATTCGGGAGGCATAGCTGTTATTTGAACCTGCGGAGGTTGTGGAGCCTGGAAGGGGTTCCTTGTCACATTATCAGGATGTTGCCCTGAATTAATACTTCTAGAAGGAGCTCCGCAATGTCTACGGATGTGTGCAGTCTTAACAAATCTGTCCAGGTGAAGCCTGAGACTGATTTTTCCTCTGAGAACAGCAGTCTTTGGCCCGATGCTTCCCCTTCCTACATCTTGGACATAGTCCAGGCGGGCCCTCCGAAGGGTGGGGTTGCGATTAGCATGGTTCCCCTGATCACTCCTGTCTCTCCTTTGAGGATTGTTGTTTCTTCCCCTGAAGCTGTTTGATATCTCCCTCCTCTCCTGATCTTCCTCTTATATGGCATAGGCCTCTATATTATTGTTTGTTCCATGGGAGGCTGAGTGGACATTTCTACAGGCCTTTAGATAATCCCATGAGGTCTTCCTTTTTCTTAATGTTGCATAGTATGGCCGCACAACTTTGATTAGTGTTCTCTTATGCTGGGGTTTATTCTAGGATTCGTTGAGTGGATGGATTTTGGACCTGTCTATGGATTATGTCAGTTAATCTGACATAATTAATATCTGTTAATCAGTTAATCTGCCAACAAATTCAGAGTAGGGCTCATTAGGACCCTAGTACATTTTTGTACAGCTCCCTTGGGATTCTGGGTTGGCATCTATCCTTTCCCATGCCTTTAATGCTGCATCCCGAATACATTTTAAAACAATATCAGGCAATGTTATTTGTTTTTCTTTCTTTGACATTTTTCTTCATCTTTCAGCATGGCAAAAGTTGTATTATGACACTGTGTTTCTTAAAGTCTGAATATTCGTGTTAATCTCATAATACCATATTCACCTTTGTAGGAACTGTGATTGGTTCAGACAAGTATGGGCTACTGTTTGAAAGTCTGACAATACCCAGTCCTCTTTCCAACTCCAGTCAGCTAAACATTTTAAAGAATAAGGGATTGCTGCTCTAAATTTGTCGCAAGCCTTATTTTTATATTTTATTTTTCAATGTTTTATTTTATTTTATTTTTTAGTATTTTATTATACCACTGTGACATATACAATTACAAAGATGTTCATATTTGGGTTTTGATCATACAGTGTTCCAGCACCCATCCCTCCACCACTGCCCATCTCCTACCACCAACGTCCCGGGTTCCCTCTCCCCTCCCCCAGCCCACCTCCATGGCAGGTTCTTTATTTCTTTCCCTTTCTCTCTGTCTCTTTCTCTTTTCCTTCCCTTCCAGATTGTGGATTACAGAACATACATTAAAGGGTTGTCATGTGTATATTTTTGCTTGTATTTAATGCTCAGTTCTAGGTTGGTATTAGTACTTTCGACAATTGTTAGCACACGGTTCCATTTTCTGTCTTACCTAGCCTCTGACTTCCACATGTTTGTGATAATTTCCACCTTTGACAAGACCACCTGATACATGTTTCACTTGACCTTGGATATTGATATCATAATATGTACATATATATTTATGTCATCGCAAGCCTTTTTGAATGGGGTTATTGACTCGATTTCTAATTCTTTATAAATTGGTTTTACGTTATCTTTAGATTGGCCATGTGGAAGGTTGTGAAGATCCCAGAGCTTTGCTCTTTGACTATTATTTGATTGTACACAGGAGGAACTACAAGGCTTTTGAAGCCTGGACTGGCTCAAGGAATTAATCTGTTCCTCCCCTTCATCCTTGTCAGAGCTTGGGGAAGCCCTCAAATTGAGCATCCGTCTCCATCAGAGGGGCATCTCCGCCTTTGGAGACATCAACTTGGTGAAGATTTTTTTGTTTGAGGGTCTGCCTCCCTCTGGCAGACCCCTTTCCTCTTTTAAGTTATCGGCAGCATTAGAATTCTTTTTTTAGGTTGAGGAAATTTTTTCGCTGCAAATGTACACACTTTTTTTAAGCCTAGGGCTTTGGGGGCATGTTTGCAACTGCTTTTAGTTGGATCACCTCTCACTGTTGGGTATGTGCTGCTTCCTGATTGGTAAATCATGAAATCAGAAATCTGTATTACCCAAGTGTAGCTGGAGCTTAAAGTAGGGCACTTACCTTTCACATTGCTTTGATCCCCGGCATCCCATGTGGTCCCCTGGGCAATGCCAGGAGTAATGCCTGAGTGCAGAGCCAGGAGCAATCCCTGAGCATCACCAGGTGTGACCCAAGAAGAAAAAAAAATAAGATAGAAATGTTTGAGGATTTTATGGGTTTGTGAACCTGGAGCTCAGTAGAAAGTACTGGACTAGAGCATACTTTTGAAGCAGGTTTCCAAATGTGGACCAAACCTCCTGACCCTTGTTTCTACTGTCCTTAAGTATTGGTGTCATATTATGGTTTTTGCAACACACAAATGAGTGTAATCATTCTGTGTCTGTCCCTCTTCTGACTATTTCACTCTGCATGATACTGTCCATGTCCATCCATTTATAAACAAATTTCATAACTTAATTCTAACAGCTGTGTAGTATTCCATTGGAATGCAATCACTATCACTATCACTATCTTCCTGTTCATCATCTATTTGCTAGAGCGGGCACCAGTAATATCTCCATATGTCCTGTCTCATGCTAGTAGAACCCAAAGGCATTCTCTTGCTCCAGGAACATAAAGAGCCTCAAACCATTATATTAGGTCACGGGAATGACCTAATATAAATGTTACTGGTATTTGGCATATCAAATACGACACGAGCAGCTTGCCAGGCTTGCCGTGCGGGTGGCATACTCTTGTAGTTACCTCTAAATAAAGCATTTATTGATGAACCGCGTGGCCGCTAGCAGTCGCGCGAGCCGGGCTGTGATAGTCTGGTCTGCTGGGTGGAGTTGTGACGAGAGGGAAGTCCAGATGTGGAAAATGGCGGCCCCCATGGAGTAGGGGGGTCGTCTGGCTTGTTGTGAGGCTCTGCTGGGGTGGCAGGCCAGGGCTAGAACCCGTCATGCCTCCCGGGTGCCTCATGAGTGGCTGGGCACAGGGGAGAGCAAGTAGCAGCTCTGCCCCATGTCTGAGAGTCTCTGGTTCAGCATACCTGGGCCGGATTAAAAAAAAAACTGCTGCATGGTGGGTGTTGATGATCTGGGCTGTGATAGTCTGGTCTGCTGGGTGGAGTTGTGACGAGATGGAAGTCCAGATGTGGAAAATGGCGGCCCCCATGGAGTGGGCTGGGGGTTGTCTGGCTTGTTGTGAGGCTCTGCTGGGATGGCAGTCCAGGACTAGAACCCGCCATGCCTCCCGGGCGCCTCATGAGCAACTGGGCACAGGGAGAGCAAGTAGCAGCTCTGCCTCATGTCTGAGAGTCTTTGGTTCCAGCATACCTGGGCGGATTGAAAAAAAATCTGCTGCAGGGTGGGTGTCGATGATCCGGGCTGTGATAGTCTGGTCTGCTGGGTGGAGTTGTGATGAGAGGGAAGTCTGGATGTGGAAAATGGTGGCTCCCATGGAGTCGGGGGGGGTCGTCTGGCTTGTTGTGAGGCTCTCCTGGGGTATTGGAATACAATACACTTTAGGAAAAGTTATTCTTCATGAATGATTTGCAATTTGACAATACTGGTTTTTATGCAATACGTCATTCTAACACCAGACCTGCTACCAGTGTGCCCGTTTCCCTCTGCCATTGTCTCAGGGTCTCCCCTCCCTACCCCCTGTCTAATCATCCCTACCCCACTCCCCATGGCTCACTGCCCTGGTACTCTCCCTTGTCTAAACCAGTTCTCAGATTCTGTCGCCCTCTTGCCATTACTTACTCACGTACTATGCTTTATATACCACATATGGATTGATCATTTCTCAGCATGATCACCTTCAGTTTCTTCCCTGTGGTGGTAAATTGCATGTTTCCCTCTTTTCTTTTAGCTGAGTAGTAGGCCATTGTGCTATAGACATCATAGTTTGTAAAGACCTCTGTTCTTGGACATTTGGGTTGATCCCACATTGTGTTTATTGTGAATAGTGCTACAGTGAATATAGGAGTGCAGATACCTTTTCTGAGAAGGATTTTTTGGCCCTTGAAGTGGAACTACTGGGTCAAATGGAAGTTCAATTCCTAGGTTTTTTTGAGAAGTGTCCATACTGTTTTACAAAGGGGCCGAACCAATTGACATTTTCACAGTTGATGAGGGTTCTTTCCCGTCCCCAGTCACGTCAGTGCTGTCTATTTTTAATCTCTTTTGTGTTGTGTGCCAGCCAGTCTCACTGGTATGAGGTAATAGCTTACTGTTTTGATTTGTGTTTCCCTGATAAGTGATGCTGAGCATTTTTCATATGCCTCTTGGCTACCTCTGTGCCTTCTTTTTTTTTTGCCTTTTTTTGAGTCACACCCAGCAATGATCAGGGGTTATTCCTGGCTCTGCATTCAGGAATTATTCCTGGTGGTGTTTGGGGGACCATATAGGTGCTAGGGATTGAACCCGGGTCAGCCATGTGCAAGGCAAAGCCCTACCTGCTATGCTTTGCTCTAGCCCCTGCTGTGCCTCTTTGAGAAAGCTTCTGTTCTTCCTCTCTCTGTGGCCCTGACCTTAATATTACTTGTTTATGATTTTGGAATTTATTCTCAAATACTGCTAGATGAAAATAGCAATTTTTCCTTTTATGCATATGGGATTGTGCTTGCAAGTTGAGACCTAGTTCCAAAAATAATCTTCATAAGAATATTAGGTCAGGCGTTGCCTTGCAGCAGGCGTCCCCGAGACCAGGAGAGAGCCACGCAGCATATTAAAGAACTGCACTGTCTAAAAGTAATTATGCCACAGTCTTCTCTGACACATAAAATTCTAAAGAAACAAGATCATTTAACTTTTGTTATCATTTAACTGCCTCATGATGGTGACGAAGCTCATCAATTGATTTGCAGAGTTTTCTTCATGATTTAAAAATAGTTTCAGTGCCTGGTGACAAACAGCTTTGATCTCAGTTTCTTTCTAAACTATACAGCTATCACAGCAAATGCAGAATAAATTCTAGGAATACAGGTGTGTTTTTTTTTTTTTTTTTTTTTTTTTGCTTTTGGGGTCACACCCGGCGATGCTCAGGGGTTTCTCCTGGCTCTGCACTCAGGGAATCACTCCTGGCGGTGCTCAGGGGACCATACAGGATGCTGGGGATCGAACCTGGGCCAGCATGGGCCGGCTGCATGCAAGGCAAACGCCCTACCCACTGGGCTATCACTCCAGCCCCAAATATAGTATTTTTTTAAAAAAATGAGATCAACCCTATTACTTTGTTCCTTTTATAGAAGAAAATGAACCTAAAATAATTGGAATTTTAGTTATTTTTAAGTTTTATTTATTTATTTATTTTTTGCTTTTAGGGTCACACCTAGTGATGTTCAGGGGTTAATCCTGGCTTTGCACTGAGGAATTTCTCCTGACAGGGCTCAGACGACCATATGCCATGATAGGGAACAAAGCTGGGTTGACTGAATGCAAAGGCAAATACCCCACCTACTGTACTATTGCTCCAGCCTCCAGAATTTTAGTTCTTGTTATCAAGTTATCCTTTTGCTATTATTTCTTATTTTTATTTTTGGAGAACCTTGCTCTGTAGTCAGAGCCCATTGGGAATTTGCAGGATAGATGTCAGACTGTTGAGAGTGTGCTTGACACATGATCTTAGATACGACTTTTCTTTTTTGGATCACACTCAGCAATGCTCAGGGCTTATTCCTGGCTCTGCACTCAGGAATTACTCCTGGTGGGGCTCTGGAGTGCCCCATCACAGGATGCCGGCGAGTGAACCCGGTGTGGCTGAGTGCAAGCTAAATGACTTTACAAAGTGACAAAGTGGCCGCTGTACTATCACTCTGGCCCGAGAGTCTTATTTTTGGGGAGGGGGTGGTGTTGAGCACCTGCAGTGCTCAGGGGCTGTTTCCAGCTCTGTGTTCAGAAGTGACCCCTGATAGTACTGGGGACCATATGTAGTGGTGGGGATTTTTAAGCCTTGGCCAACAGTATATAAGGCCAGTACCTTATCTTCTGTAGTATTTCTCTGCCTCGAGAAGAGAAATTTTTTTATTTGTTTTTCTTTTTAAAGAAACATTTTTTTTGAACTTTTTTTTTCTTTTTTTCCGATTTACAGCTGCAAAGTTGTTCATGATTGGGTTTTAGTCACACAATGTTCCATCACCCATCCCTTCACCAGTGCACATTTCCCAACACCAGGGTCAATGTCCCCAGTTTCCATCCACCCCCACTTGCCTCTAAGGCACTTTTCTTCTCTCTCTCCCTCTCCCTCTCCCTCTCCCTCTCCCTCTCCCTCTCCCTCTCTCCCTCTCCCTCTCTCCTCCCTCTCCCTCTCCTCTCCCTCTCCCTCTCCCTCTCCCTCTCCCTTTCCCTCTCCCTTTCCCTCTCCCTCTCTCTCACCCTTTCCCTCTCCCTCTCCTCTCTCTTCAACCTCTCCCTCTCCTCTCCCTCTCCCTCTCCTCTCCCTCTCCTTCTCCTCTCTCTCTGTCTCAACCTCTCCTCTCCCTCTCCTCTCTCTCTCAACCTCTCCCTCTCCCTCTCTCTCAACCTCTCCCTCTCCCTCTCCCTCTCCCTCTCCCTCTCCCTCTGCCTCTGCCTCCCTCCCTCCCCCATCTTCTCCTTTTTGGGCCTTAGGGTTTGAAATAGATGCTGAAAAGTTTATCAAGTTCATCCCTTTACCTACTTTCTATACTCAGTTCCTGTCCCAAAATGATTATTTCCAACTATCATTCTCGTACTGGTCCCTTCTTCATCCTAACTGCCCATCACTCCCAGGCACTCTTGTGGCTTGTAGCCAGTTTTTAAAGAAACATTTGGAAAAAAATTGAAAAAAAAATTTGGATCACAACTGAGGATTTATTTCTGATCAGGGATCATAACCGGCAGGTTTGGCATACCATATGGAGTGCTGAGGATTAAACCCGTGAAGAGCAATTCCCTATCTGTTGGAGTACCTCTCCCACCCTTGCCTTTTAACAGTTTTGACACTAGGATTAAATTGAGAGCCTCATTACAAAGCATTATAGCACTCTATTGCTTTAAAAAATTGTTCATTGACCCGAGCACCACCAGGTGTTACTCTTGAGCACAGCTGAGTATGAAACCCACCCACTGCCAAATACATTTATTGTTGATTGGCTTTGAACTTTAGGGGCATATCTTTACTTCTCCATAAGGACCTTACGTTTGATTGTGGTGCTCACACACATGCTAGTTGTCCTGATTACTGGGGATTGCTGGTTGCTCACATACGTACTTGGGGGTGGGGGTGTCACTTTTCTGGCCAAAGTGCTCACAGACATTTTGTCTTGCATTCACTAGATTGTTTTGGAAATCACAGTCTGCTGTGGCTCCAGGGGTCCCAGGTCACCTGGCTAATCAGACCTTGATGGGCTTATTGGGTGCTACCTGAGTGCCACTTTGGCTTGCAAAGCGAGCATTTTTCTCTAAGCCATCCCCAGGTGCCTTTTTTTTTTCTTCTGCCAGATCTGTTGCTTTATTTTTTTCCAGATGTGAGTGAAACCATAATGTAATCATCTTCCATTCCTTAATTATTTCATTTAGCCATAACCACATCATGTTCATGCACAATTTTCATACTTTAAAAGTGTATTTATGGGGGCCGGAGCGATAGCCCAGCAGGTAGAGCATTTGCCTTGCGGCCGGCCTGTGCCGGCCCAGGTTCGATCCCCGGCATCCCATATGGTCCCCGAGCACCGCCAGGAGTAAATCCTGAGTGCAGAGCCAGGATAAACCCCTGAACATTGCCGGTGCGACCCAAAAAGCAAAAAAAAAAAAAAAAAGTGTATTTATGGGCTTGGTCTTCAGGCCCATGTTCTCCCTTGAATATGTTTCTCACTTGCTTGTCTCTCATTTCTTTGCTTGTATCTGCTCTGGGAAAGCCTTTCTTCTCAGAACCTGGATACGTGTTCCTGTTTTCTCTTTGCACCTTTCTAACCAAGTTCATGAAAACCACCTTGCTTCCAAAAAACAATTAGAATCACATTTACTTTTTGAGGGCTGGCGCAGTTGTACAGTGGACTGGGCACTTGCCTTGTATGCAGCCAGTTTTGGGCATCCCATATTGTCTTTCATGCACTGGCAGGGTGATCCCTGAGCCCAGAGTCTGGAGTAAGCCCAGAAAATCACCAGGCGTGGCTAGGAAAAAAAAGTAGAGTATTTACTTTCTTAAATGACAGATCTTTTGTTTCTATTGAAAAGTATACCATAGCTTATTTAACCAGTCATTAGATGAGATATTCTAAATCTTCCCTGAGACACAGGTCAGTTGCTTGCTATTTTTATTGTGAAACTAGGAAAACAGTATTGGTGTATGGGAGGACATTTCTACGATGAAGTCTGTTTTTACATGGAGTATGGTAAACGTGGAAAGAATATATGATTTTTTGAGTAGACAGATTTGAACCCAGCTGAATCAGTGCCTACTAGTAATGAGACTCTTAAGTCATAATATTGTTTGTTTCGTATTTTTGCTATTTGGGTTACACCCGCGATGCTCAGGGGTTTCTCCCTGGCTCTTCGCTCAGGAATTACTCCTGAAGGTGCTCGGGGGACCATATGGAATGCCAGGGATTGAACCCAGTTTGGCTGCATGCAAGGCAAACACCCTACATGCTGTACTATTGCTCTGACCCCTGAGTCATAATATAGTAAAAATACACTAGTGCGATCATGCTAGGGATTGAAATTATGCATAAACATGGGGCCAGAGCTATAGTACAGAGGAAAGGACATTTTTATTGCATGTGGCTGAGCCTTGTTCTGTCCTTGGCATTCCGTACGGTCCACTGAGTAGCACCAGGAGTAGTTCCTGAGCGCAGAGCCCTGAGCACTGCCAAGTGTGAGTCCCCTCCAACCCCCAAAAAATAATGTACATGAACAGAGAAAGTGTTTAACAGAGAGCTAGTATTCCCCTGTCAAGTTCCAGACTCTGGCTTGTGTTTGACATGGTCCCAGCAGCATTCTAGGAAAGGCAGAGGGGCACGGACACCCATGTTCCTTACTTCTCACTCTATCCAAATTTACTGCCCACCTCTTCCACTTTTTTTTTTTCTTGCTCTGTACTGTGTTTGCCTTTCTTTTTATTTGTGGTGTTTGGGCCAGAACTGGACTTAGTCCTGCCTGCCTCTGTGCTCAGATATCATTCCTAACAGTGTGAAGACCCAAATGGTGTGCTGGGGTTTGAATCCCACTGGTTGTGTGCAAGTCAAGCAACCTGCCTGACAAAACAGCACCCACTGGCCCTCCCGCGCTCTTTCTCCCCATCAGTCCCACTGCACTGTCTCTGTCCCTCCCACACTCTGTCTTTTCTCCCCCATCAGTCCCACTGCACTGTCTCTGTCCCTCCCGCACTCTGTCTTTCTCCCCATCAGTCCCACTGCACTGTCTCTGTCCCTCCTGCACTCTGTCTTTCTCCCCATCAGTCCCACTGCACTGTCTCTGTCCCTCCCGCACTCTGTCTTTCTCCCCATCAGTCCCACTGCACTGTCTCTGTCCCTCCTGCACTCTGTCTTTCTCCCCATCAGTCCCACTGCACTGTCTCTGTCCCTCCCGCCTCTGTCTTTCTCCCCCCATCAGTCCCACTGCACTGTCTCTGTCCCTCCTGCGCTCTGTCTTTCTCCCCATCAGTCCCACTGCACTGTCTCTGTCCCTCCCGCACTCTGTCTTTCTCCCCATCAGTCCCACTGCACTGTCTCTGTCCCTCCTGTGCTCTGTCTTTCTCCCCATCAGTCCCACTGCACTGTCTCTGTCCCTCCCGCACTCTGTCTTTCTCCCCCATCAGTCCCACTGCACTGTCTCTGTCCCTCCCGCCCTCTGTCTTTCTCCCCATCAGTCCCACTGCACTGTCTCTGTCCCTCCCGCCTCTGTCTTTCTCCCCATCAGTCCCACTGCACTGTCTCTGTCCCTCCCGCACTCTGTCTTTCTCCCCCACCAGTCCCACTGCACTGTCTCTGTCCCTCCTGCCTCTGTCTTTCCTCCCCATCAGTCCCACTGCACTGTCTCTGTCCCTCCCGCCTCTGTCTTTCTCCCCATCAGTCCCACTGCACTGTCTCTCTGTCCCTCCCCGCACTCTGTCTTTCCTCCCCCACCAGTCCCACTGCACTGTCTCTGTCCCTCCTGCCTCTGTCTTTCTCCCCCCATCAGTCCCACTGCACTGTCTCTGTCCCCTCCTGCCTCTGTCTTTCTCCCCATCAGTCCCACTGCACTGTCTCTGTCCCTCCTGCCTCTGTCTTTCTCCCCATCAGTCCCACTGCACTGTCTCTGTCCCTCCCGCGCTCTGTCTTTCTCCCCATCAGTCCCACTGCACTGTCTCTGTCCCTCCCGCGCTCTGTCTTTCTCCCCCATCAGTCCCACTGCACTGTCTCTGTCCCCTCCCGCACTCTGTCTTTCTCCCCATCAGTCCCACTGCACTGTCTCTGTCCCTCCTGCCTCTGTCTTTCTCCCCCATCAGTCCCACTGCACTGTCTCTGTCCCTCCCGCACTCTGTCTTTCTCCCCATCAGTCCCACTGCACTGCTCTCTGTCCCTCCCACGCTCTGTCTTTCTTCTCCCCATCAGTCCCACTGCACTGTCTCCTGTCCCTCCCGCGCTCTGTCTTTCTCCCCACCAGTCCCACTGCACTGTCTCTGCCCCCTCCCACGCTCTGTCTTTCTCCCCATCAGTCCCACTGCACTGTCTCTCTGGACGTCCTGCACTCTTTCTTCCCAGTGATATGCTTCTTGTGGTCAGGAGATGCTGTGTGGCACTTCTTTGCCTTTTGAGTGAGGGATTTGTAGTTGGGCTGAGATTGGGAACTGAATCTCTGATCTAAGTAAGGAGCACTTTGTACTTTTAGCACATGAGTTATGATGTTTTATTATTTTCCTGCTCTCTACATATCTGGCTTATTTTCTTTGTGTCATATCAAAATTTTTTTACAACTCCAATTGCCTAAAGCACTTGAGTCTTTGTGTAAATAGATCCTTTCAGACGATTCTGAAAATTTCTTGGCAGTACATCTTTTGGTTCTAGTCTTGGAACATAGTGTCAGAGCCCTTATGCTGATTCCATGAGTATTTGTATAACAAAGGTATATTGAGAAATTACTATGAGCAGGCTTGGTGTTTAGTGCAGAAAAGACAACTGTTAGTAAGATTGTACCCTTCTCAAGGAGCCCTGAGTCTTTAAAGCGGGTAGCTGCATAAAACATGCATTTGGGGAAGAGAAATTCTGATGGAAGATCACATAAGGTAAAGCAGGAGAGGTTTCTTTAGGAGGTAGTACTTTAGCTCACATGTGAAGCATAAACGGCCTGTGGGTCAAAAGGGGACAGACTATGTTCCCTGTCCTACAGAGGCAGAATGAAGCATCAAGACTTATTCAGGGCCCGCAAAGCCCTAGTTTGACATGATTAGATAACTGTTATGGTGAACAAATTGAAATTGTTATGAATAAATTATTTTAGAATTTTCTATAATATTTAATGATAGTCTGTTTCTGAAAAGAAAGTCACAGATTATGTGAGAGTTCATAAAGTCATTCTTTGTTATTTTGATGAATTATACGTACTATTTATGTACTATTTGTGTATATTAAAATTTACTCCGAAATATGTTATATAAGAGGATATGTGTCTACGGAGGCCTCCCCCCACCCCCTTTTCAATGCTGTGGTTTGCAGTACTCTAATAGAAAGGGCTTCATGTATGTCATTTTACCTTCTTCCATCACCCAGTTCTGGTTCTGAGTGACCATTTTCCTGCAGCCATTGTCATAGTGATCCTTTCCCTGTTCTATTCCCCCATTTCCCTGTGGCAAGATTCCTACTGAGGGCTAGTTCTGCTCATTGTCTCTGGCTTTAAACAAACAAAAAAAATTCTTTTTAAACAAACCAGTTTGGGAGCCTTCCTTAGTGGTGCTGGGGCCACCAGGCTATGCTGGTGCTCTGAGGCTGTGCAGTGCCAGACAGACCTGTGCTCCAGGTCTCAAGCTCTCTCCCACCCCAGTCCTGCCTAACATTAAGTTTTAGAGTACTTTATTAACTAAAACATGCTATAATGATATGAATTACGTAGAGGGAGAGTATTGACAATTCAGTTTCTTTCTTGCTTTAGTCTGAAGCCTAGAGGATGGACACTTTGTTTTGTTGTGGTCTCGTTTGAATTGTCACATAAAGGATTCATTTTTCCAAAAAATTATAATGGACTATCAAAAATTAAAGTAGATTTTAGGTTACCACACTGCTTATGATATACTAAAGGAGCTAGGAAAGATGTGCTCATGTGCTGTGTGAAAAATGAAAAGCAAATATTGTTTTGGGGGATTTTGGAGGGATGAGGTGAATCATTAGACAATAATTTTGGGAATTTAGGGACTGGTCATTGACTGTTAGTTCCATAAGTTTTGTTCCCAAAGTGTCTCGAGGCATCTTTTCACATTGTCCACACCTCAGAATTATTTGTTTGGCAAAATTCAACTGAGCAATATATGCATTGAGTCATTGATAATAACCAAGGACCTCTTGAATGTCATTTGTGTGCTGAGGAATATATGACTGGTATTCCCTTTAGCATTCAGGGATGATTATGGCCCCCCTAACAGGTCAGACTAAGGCCGCAACACGTGGTTCCCTTCCCTGGCAAGGGTCCGAAACTGTTCTCTCACACACCTTGATAACACTTTTCCATTTGGGTCTGACCGACAGGCCTCACTTATTGTGCTGCAGAGGGGCAAATGACCTGTATTTTCCTAGAAGCTATTCCACGATCACGATCTTCCCGTTGATCATCTATTTCCTAGAGCGGGTACCAGTAATATTCTCCATATGTCCTGTCTCATGCCAGTAGAGCCAGGGCATCGGCTTGCTATAGGAACATAAAGAGCCTCAAACCATTATATTAGGTCATGGGAATGACCTAATATAATTGTTACTGGAATATGGCATATCATA